>JAOWBN010206089.1:0-14328 GCA_028565015.1 Pinguicula moranensis | reverse complement strand
CAATGTCCACCCTTCTTCTCTTGAGGACATCTACTAACTCTAAAGACTTCGCAGTCAATGTCCCTACATTCCATGTTTCGAAGCGTATCTTTGTGTGTTATACCCCTACCCTATCCCGACCCCTCGTGTAGATTGATAGCGGAAGTGAAATTGAATAGAGTAGAAAAGATTTGAGATAGAACTTTTTTTGTATTGCATTCAACGTGTATAATTCTTACATTCATGGGGTATCATATAGGAATCAAAATCAGGATAGATATGGTAAGGATCTCATAATTTGATCCTTACCAATTACATTTTAGTTAAATTTGTATAATCCATGATTTACAGTAATTTGTATATTCCTTTCCTAACACTCCCTTCAAATTGGACAGTCGGGTCTTCGATGCCCAATTTGCATAATATTTCAGTAAAAACTTTGCTCGATACTGCCTTTGTAAGTATGTCAGCTAGTTGATTCTCTGACCGAATAAATGGTATACTGATAACTTCTTATTCAAGCTTCTCTTTGATAAAGTGTCGATCTATCTCAACATGTTTTGTTCTATTATGTTGTACCGAATTGCCTGATATGCTAATTGTTGCTTTGTTATCACACCTTAACGGACACGACCACTCATTTCCAATCCTATTTTAGTAAGGAGTTTCTTCAACCATAATATCTCAATGACCCCTCGGGTTATTCCTCTAAACTCGGCTTCTGCACTTGATAATGCAATCACTTTATGTCTGGTCTGGTATGTGATAGATAAATGAGTTTTCCTACCAATCTTCGATATCGATCCTTGTCAGCTCGCCTTGCATTTGTATCCCGTGTCAACTTCATATTCAACATCATAGGGGTTTCTGCTGGTTTACAATCAAGTAACCCTGTTTTTGCAAGTAAATTTAGAATATATTTTCTTTGAGATATAAAAATCCCGATCTTTGATCTCAGTACTTCAATACCCAAAAAATATTTCAGCATTCCCAAATCCTTCATTTCGAACTCTCGAAATTGATTTCGTCTCAACTCATCAATCTCTTCAGAGTCATCCCCGGTGATAATCATATCGTCTACATATATGATTAGATATGTAATTAATCTACCTCGTCTCTTTAAAAAGAGTGTATGATCAGAGTAGCTCTGAATATATCCATATCGTTTCATAACTCCCGTGAATCGTCCAAACCAAGTCCGTGGATATTGTTTTATTCCGTACAGAGCCTTTTTTTAACCTGTATCCTTCTCTTTCTTCAAACATAGTAGTATAGCCAGGTGGGGGTTTCATGTATACTTCTTCCTGGAGGTCGCCATGGAGAAATGCATTCTTTACATCGAGCTGATGAAGTGGCCAGTCTTGATTTGCAACAACAGAGAAAAGAACCCTAATGGTATCAATTTTTGCAACATGTGAAAAAGTTTCAGCATAGTCAATACCATAGGTCTGGATATACCCTTTAGCTACCAATCTTGTCTTGTACTTGTATCTCTCAATGGTTCCATCTGCCCAATGTCTAACTGTGAATACCCATCTGCATCCAATCGGGTTTTTTATCAGTTGACAGCCTACGTTTTTCCACGTACCATTTTTCCAAGTGCCATCATCTCATCCTCCATAGCCTGTTTCCACTCAGGTTGTTCTCGTGCCTCAGCTACTGTTCGAGGCACTTCCTCAGAATATAGAGAAGTTATGAAGTCTCTGGCTACACTTGTCAACCTCTTAGTGGCAAGATTCGTCAATGGATATCTGGAGGCTCGAGGAATGTGTTCTGGTTCATATCGTTTTGCTGGAATTCCTCGAGTCCTTCTAGGAGGTAAAGTATATCCTCCTTCGATGTAGGCTCTTCCAATATAGTTTCTTCTCTAACCTGTTCTATATTAGTATCGGCACAAGTACTATCAATACAATCAGTAGTGATTACCTCAGGATTTCGTGACGGCGAGGTCATGGGCAATGGTGACTGAGCATGTGGATCTTGTTCTAGACAAGTAGTCTCTGTCCCCAAATCAGTCTGAGTCATAGTAGGAATAAGTAACCAATCGAGTGGATCATTACATGTCTCCCCCTGACCAGGAGATTGGGTTTGCTAATAGAACTCGGTTTCAAGAAGAATGCAGTCCATAGTGGTGCATATCTTTTGAGAATGAGGATGATAGCACCTATACCCCTTTTGATTAAGACCATATCCCAACAATACACACTTAAGAGCATAGGGATCAAGTTCCGTTCTATTGATTTTGGGAATATGTACAAAGACAGAACATCCGAAGCTGCGAGGTTCTAGAGATAAGGCTTGGGGAATGTGGCTTCGTGTAGACATAGTGTGAAGTGGAGTTTTAAGTTTAAGGATTTTGGTTGGAAGTCTGTTGATTAGATATGTGGCAGTAGCAATTGCTTCGGGCCAAAGGAACTGAGGAACCTTTGATTCAATCATTAGTGCATGGGTTATTTCCAGAAGAATGCAATTTTTCCGCTCAGCGACTCCATTTTGCTGAGGCGTATAAGAGCAGGTAGTTTGGTGGATAAGGCCATATTTTTTGAAGAAGTTTTTCAGAGAGGAGTTGAAAAATTGGGTTGAGATCATATTGTAAAACTCTTGAAATTTTTCGGGCACATCAGATTTGTTTTTCGAGAAATAAACCCATGTCATGCATGTACAATCATCAATAAAAGTCATAAAGTATTTGAACACGCTATTATTTGAATTTGGAGCTGGTCCTCACACATCAGAATGAATAAGACTGAAAGTGGTAGAAGTACGTGTATTGGTAACAGGATAGGAATTTTTGTGAATTTTGGCCAAAATACACATTTCGCACGAAAACTGAGTCTGATGTTTAAATAAATGAAGAAACAAGAGTTTAAGATACTTAGTAGATGGATGACCCAAACGGCAGTGCCGCAACCATGTCTCTCTGTCTATTGACCCATAAGTTAATCCAGCAATGTCATTTGAAGCCACCTCGTCCACGTACTAAAGACCATCGTACTCAGTGCCACGTCCAATGATCCTCTCCGTCCGAATATCCTACAATAGACAAAAAATTGGATAGATTACCACCATGCAATTTAACCCCTTCGATACATGACTAACTGATAGCAATTTGCAAGATAATGATGGGACATGAAGACAATTTTTTAATCTCATAGTTGGAGAAAGTTCAATTGAGCTAGCTCCTTGAACATATGAGGTTACACCATTAGCAGTCAGAATATATCTCCTCTTAGGAGCAGTAGTTGTTAATAGATCTGAGGCATCATAAATCATTGTATCTGTGGCTCCGCAATCAACGATCCATCTGGAATCTCTGTTTGAGGGAATAGCATGGGACGCATAAGCCTGCACAGTTATTGTTGATTCTGATGGATCCGGATTTGCAAAATCAAACCATCCAAGCAGAAAATATTTCGAATTTGAGATTTCATGGCAATTTTGTAATTTCCTCTGATTCTGAGGGCCTTTTTGTAATTTTTGGGAACACAAGGGTCGGCCATGTGATTTTAAGCATGCTGCAGGATCTTCCTGCAAATTTTGGTAACTCTGGAGGTCATTCCGAGACTTCTCAGAACTCGACAGGTCGGTTTGTGATTTAAGAGAAATCAATGGACCACGCTGTAATTTTGATGTATGGCAATTACGTAAATAAGCAATGTTAGAGGGTAAAGAGGACTTTTTACCACCAGAGGATAGGGGCAATTTAGACTCATCGTGTTGTCTTCCACCTCGAGACATTGAACGACCACGAGACTCTTTAGTTTTCTGTGTATCGGTTCATCCCTGTGAGGATCCACCAAAACCTGGGTTATCCGTATGCTCGCCATCGGTGTTGGTTTTGGTGGATCCTCACAGGGGCCGCCCACTGTGGCAGCTACGCCGCCCTTCCCGTTCTGTTGCTTGTTTGGAATTCGGATAACCAATCTATTTCCAGCAGCGTTCGGTTGAGTGTCCCTTGCGCTTGTATTCGTCGCACCAGAGTTTGTTCTGGTCAACTTGTGGGTACCCGACGCGCTTGAAGCAGCGTTAGGTGGAGTGACCCGAGCGTTTACATTCTTCACATCATAGATGGTTTTTATCCGGTCCGTTAGCTCAAGATGATGAATTTGAGCCATTTCGAGCCAATTCTGATCGAGATCTACTTGAAAAACCTCCTCCCACGGCACCATCAGAGCCTTCGCTACCGCCTGTAAGGATTTGGCGGTGGGCAATTTCACGGCGCTACGCCGCATAAATTGTTTCAACCGCCGGGAGAGGGGTACTCTTCAGGAGATCCTGCTTAATGAGGTCATACTCGTTGTTAACAGCTCCTAGGAGTTGGAACAACCGAGTTTCTTGAGTTTGTCGCTGAAATATCAGGATGTCTTGGGCGCAAACCATCAGATTAGGGTCCCGCCAGTCGATCTCCCTCCATATACGCTGAAGCGTACTATAAATTTGTTCCAACGTGCCAGAGCCTTGTTGTCTTCGATTTGCCTGATTTGTTAGATCGTAGATCTACAAGCTATCAGATCCACTGTTGAATGTGGTTTCCAATCCATCCCACAGATCTTTAGCATTGGGATATTCGGCGAATCGAATCATCAAGTCCTTGTCCAACGAGTCCAATATCCACGTCCACGCACAAACTGCTAGATCATCAGACTCCCATTGAGGATAATCTTCGTCGGTAGATTTTGGTGGTGGAGGGTTGCCCATCGGATGGCGGAGGTGACCTCGGACGCCAAGAGCGACTTTCATTAGTCGCGACCACGTCGGATAGTTTTGGGGTGTCAATTTGACACTGATTGTCACAACTTGATGATTGTGAGTGGGCTTCATGTGTTTGAGTAGGTTGGCTAATTGGATTGATCGTTCGGTGGTGGTTTCCACCGCCGGAACCTTAGTACTGTTGCCTTCTGTGTTTGTCATTATTGCAAACACTTTGAGGTAGATGATGAGCACTTGTTCAGAACTTCCAAGAGCTGATACTAAGCTCTGATACCATGATAGCGGAAGTGAAATTGAATAGAGTAGAAAAGATTTGAGATAGAAATTTTTCTGTATTGCATTCAACGTGTATAATTCTCACATTCATGGGGTATCATATAGGAATCAAAATCAGGATAGATAGGGTAAGGATCTCATAATTTGATCATTACCATTTACATTTTAGGTAAATTTGTATAATCCCTGATTTACAGTAATTTGTATATTCCTTTCATAACAGAGATTCATGAATTCCATGGCAATCTGTCACAAGAAGAGTTTGTTGATTGGATAACTGTTGTCGATCAGATCCTTGAGTTGAAAGTGTGCGCTTGATTGCAACAAAACTCCGAGGACATGCACTTGCTTGGTGGCAACAACTTCAAGTAACATGTGCTTGAATGGGTAACCTGAAAATCAGTAGCTAGGAAAAAATGAAAATAAAATCTCCATGGGAATTCCCTGCCGCCTAATTATCAATGCATTATGATTCAACCCCTCCCTCCACAAGTTGAAACTAGGGACAAACACGGTGGATGAAGTAACGATTGAATTTTGCAATATGGTGTCTCGTGTGGACCTCTATTAGACAGATGAGCAGTTAGTCGGACGCTATCTCAGTTGTTTGGACTCCCAAATTCAGGAAGTTGTGAGTTTGTTTGATCCAATGAGCATTGTCGCGACGTACCAGTGCGCTATCATTATTGAGAAGTAGATGAAGCGATCTTATGTGTCATCCAGCGAAACTACGAGTTTCCCAGCCAAGTCCAAAAGACGTTGGTGCTGGATCACACCTCCAACAAACGGTCAGCTCAAGCACCATCCCGCCTATTGAGGTGAATAAGCGCCCTTCAGGAACTACTCTTCGTTGTTATTCCTGGGGCAAATTAGGCCGCCACCGGATGGACTGCACAAAAATGGGAAAAGAAATCTAGTCCAACCACCACAGACTACATGATAGCACAAGTATATGATGAGATCCTTGAAGAATGGGAGCAAGGAGATATTTGGGTTGCGTTGGTTGCACGGAGGAATTGTTATGCACCATGAGGTGAATCTAAATCATATCCGCGTATGAACATTTTCACATCCACCTATAGCATCGGTGACAAAGTATGTCAATTTATTGTTGACAAAGGTAGATGTGAGAACATTATCTCCTTGGATGTGGTGCAAAAGTTAGGACTGAAGATTGAACCACATCGTACAAATTGACTTGGTTGAACAAAAGTGGAGAGATGACCGTTAAGCATCAGGCGAAAGTCTCATTTTCAATTGGTAAGCGTTATGGAGATACTATTTTTTGTGACGTGATCAACATGGATGCCTACCACGTGCTTCTTAGGCGCCATTGGCAGTATGATCTTGAAGTGATGCACGACGGTAAAGTTAGTACTTACAGCTTTTTGTTTGAGGGTGTGTGTATTGTATTAACAGCCAACAACCCAGTTGTCGATCCAAAATAGTCCAACGGGGCCTCCAACTTATTGACCTTACCAGTTGTTTGGCAAAAATCCAATCTAGATCCACCATTTTTGTGCTGATCGCTAGAGATGCAAAAGAGGATGGTTGTATTCCCCCAGTGATAGAGGATATCGTGCACGAATTTTCGGATGTCTTCCCGACAGAATTGTCAAATGGTTTTCCATCACTGCAGGAAATTAAACACCAGATTGATCTCGATCTTGGGGCCATGTTTCCAAACTGGCCCCATTACAGAATGAGCCTACAGGAGCATGAGGAATTACGACATCAAGTGGAAGAGTTACTTCAAAAGGATTATATCTGTGAAAGTCTCAGCCTGTGCACCATCAACCCTTCTAATTCCCAAGAAAGATAGTATGTGGCAAATGTGTGTTGACAATAGGGAAATCAACAAAATCATTATGAGGTGTCATTTTCCTATTTCTCGACTTGACAACTTACTTGATCATTTGCATGTTGTTGTTGTGTTCTCTAAGCTTGGCTATCATCAAGTAAGAATGCGGCCCGATGTTGAATGGAAGACAACGATCAAGACGTAGGAGGGGTTGTACGAATAGTTGGTAATGACCTTTGACCTTTCAAATGCGCCCAACACATTTATTGGCAAGTTTGTTGTCATCTATTTCAACGGTATTTTGAACTTTAGCTCGAACCAGCACAAGCATGTCCAACACCTTCGAGATGTGCTTACTTTGTTGCAGCAGTAACATTTTTATTGTGCATTGCAAAAGTGCAGCTTCTTTGTTGAGAAGGTGACCTTTCTCGGTTATATTGTTTCTGCTCGAGGCCTGCAAGTGGATCCTGGGAAAGTTCAGACAGTTGCATATTGGCATGTTCCCCGATCTTTATGGAGGTTCGAAGCTTTCTTGGCCTGACATCCTTCTACACGCGCTTTATTTTCCATTGCAGCTCTTTATTGGAGCGTATAACAGATTGTATGAAGGGGCAGTCATTTGTTTTGATTGCCAAAGCTAAGGAAGCTTTTACTCATCTCAAAGAACAATTGAGTTCTGCCTCTCTCCTAATTTTCCCTAATTTTTCCCTGCCTTTTGTGTTACACAGTGATGCGTCGAAATGCGTTGTCGGGTAGTTCGCAGCCAACAGAGCTGACCAATAGTGATATGAATCATTGCCGTTGGAAAATCCCCACACCAATTCAAGATTCAAAACAAGATCTAAAAGGGACAAATTTGTTGTGCTTTCGCCTAAAGACAACTTGTGTTAACCAACGAGATCACTATTTATGTAACCGAAAGCGCCACCAAATAATACCCTGAAAGTAATTTGTGCTAACCAAGAATCAAGGATAAGTTCTATATGAATTTGATGCTACTTAATTAAAAAGAAAATATAAGTCGAAGATTGGTTTAAAACCAAAAGAGGGAATTAATCTCACATAAAATTGCATAAAAACTTGAATTATCTTACAATGAGGTGTTCCTCCTCTTTATATAGGAGAGGGACACGACTTTTTGTCTTTAATAAGGTCTCTAATTAGATAGATATTAACCTAGTTTAGATAAATGAAAAATAGGAAATAACCTAATCTAGCTAGAAAATATAAGGAAAAAATGCTAGACAAGATTAAACCTTATAAGGTAATTCCCTTATCCCTTTTGATCATGTCTCCTCATGACCAAGTCTTGTTTACACCTTGTCCCCCTTAGTCCACACGTTTTTGATTTGTGTGTCTTCAATTTGTTGGACGTTGTCCTCACTTGTTTGGGTCGGATGTTAGGTTGTGACTTGGGTTTTCATATTAGGCCGTGACTTGGATTATGTTGATGGGTCGGGCTTTGTCAAATGGGCCATGGGGCCCACTTAGGGTAATGGGTCGTGGGGTCCATCTTTGTCTTTTTTAGCCCATGCTTCTTGGATCAACAAGTTTAAAGCCTTCTAGAACTTCTTGGCCCTTAGGCGTGTGATTGGGCCATCAGGTAACCTTAATGGATCACACCTCTCTTGCTCCTTCATGCCATCATTGGACTCTTTAATGGGCTTCACTTGGATGCCCCCTTCACTTGATGGGTTAGGTGCAACTAGGGTTGCATCAAATAGCCTATTTTAGTAAGAAAATTTCGGGCCCAAAGTTGAACAACAACACTTATGATTTGGAACTTTGTGCAGTTGTACAAGCCGTGAAGCATTGGCACCACTATTTGTGCCAACGGGAGCTCATCTTGTGCACTGATCATGAGGCATTAAAGTATATGCATCGCCAGAATAAAATCTTTGCACGACATGCTGCATGGTTCTCCTTCGTGCAACAATTTTTGTTTGTCATTAAACACAAATCCGAGCTCACAAATCGTGTCGTCTATGCTTTATGCTGATGTCATCCTCTGCTGGTAGAATTGTGCACGTTCTGGGTTTTGGGATGATTAAGGAGTTTCTTCCAACGACGAGTACTTGGCCCCAATCTTTGCAAAATTGCTCCACAACGAGGCAACTGAACAGGATATCATGGCTCGAAAAAAGCTAACAGGAAATCCAGCAGAAGAGCCAAAAAATGATACCAAATTACAAGTAGAAGAATGCAGAACCAAGTAGTTTACTGGAATTGTAGAGGATTAAGGAAATCCACAAGCATATGCGAAGATGGATCCCAAACTCAGCAGTTAGCCTTCTAGCGTTAGCAGAACCTTTTCATAAGGAGGAAAGAATGGGTGGCTCGCACAACAAGTTCAAATGTCTAACTTTAAGAATAATGGGGAGCAAAGGGGCAAATTGTGGTTATTCTGAAGTTGGAAGGAGGAGGCAGAATCTAAGGTCATTAGTACGCATGAACAGGCTATGACAGGTATATGGCAATAGGAGGGAAAAGAAATTCAGATTACATGCATCTATGGTAAGTGTACCAAGGAGCTAAGAAGGGATCTCTGGCATTACCTACAAATGGTGCATACAGTTAACACTTTTTAGATTGTCTTGGGAGATTTTAATGTAATCAGAAGTAACCGGGAAAAAAATGGATGAGCAAACAGGCCACTTACTCCAATGCTAGAATTCAACAACTGTATTAGATGCCTGTGCACTAGTAGACCTGAAGGTCATTGGCAATGGTTTGTCATAGTGTAATGACAGGATGGGAAGCAACAGATCATAGGCCAAGTTGGACAGAATGCTAAATTTATAGTTTGGCAGGCTAGAAGCTAATACATGATGATGAGAAGAAATGAATAAGATCATAGTCCAATGGTATTAAACATGAATGAACTAGAGGCACAATATAGCCCACGCCATTTTAAATTCCAGAATGTGGACAAGTAGCACCACTTTTATGCAGACAATATAGCTGGCATACGGTAGCTTTCAAGGATAGCCTAGCATGCGAACATTAGGCCAAAAAATGAAGATAACCAAACAAGCTCTCTGATTTTGGAACAAGAATACAATTGGGAGAGTGGATCAACATATAAGGGCATGGAGAGTAAGGTCGATCTGCTAGATCAAAGGCTACATGAAGGACACTCAGAGGAAATAAAGGAGGAGTACATAGCATCCATAGTAGATCTCCAAAATATGGAAAGTATGAAGAGACAGAGATTGGAACAATTTCTTCAAAAAAAACTTGGGACATAGCAGGGCACGACCTAGTGGGTGCAATCAGGGAGTTTTCAACGGGCAGAAGATACCTAAGATGTTTGCATCCAACCTTATAACCTTAATAACAAAAGTGGATCAACCTACATCTTTTGCAAAATTTACACCAATCAATCTATGCATTGTTGTTTAAAAGGTCATAACAAAATTAGTGGCGAAGAGATTGAAAAAGTATATGAATAAATTGGTTGCTGAGGAGCATTGTGCTTTCATGGACAATAGAAGCATCTTTGACTACATCGTTTTTGCTCAAGAACTTATCCAATCACTGAACAGGAAACAGAAAGGAGGAAACATGATTATGAAACTTGATATGGCTGAAGCGTATGACAAGGTATTATGGAATTTCTTGGAAGAACTCCTAATGGGTAAGGGGTTTGACAAAGAGTCCATAACACTGATTATGAGTTGTGTAAGGGGGTAATTTTTTTCAATATAAATGAGTGGTGTATCAATGGGTTTCTTTGAGGTAAAGAGAGGGATTAAGACAGAGACATCCTCTCTCACCATATTTGTTTATTCTAATGCAAGATGCATTATCCAGATTGTTTTTCAAAGAGTGTGAGAGAGGGGGAATTGGTAGATTTCAACACCCAATTGGTTCCCATGTAGTCACACATTTAATGTATGCTAATGACATTCTTATTTTCTCAAGAGGGGATGTAGACTCAATCAGAGCAATTATGAGCGTACTTGACAAGTATTCCAAGTGGTTAGGGCAAATAGTGTGCAAAGAAAAATCCGCAATAATCATGTCTACTGACATTGGTTTGGTTAGAAAGAGATGCATACTTCGTTTAACAAGATTTCAAAAAGGTAGATTCCCACTGACTTATTTGGGTTCCCCTCTGCATACTGGACAATTAACAAGACTGATGCTGGAGCCTTTATTTGAACGTTCAGAAAGAAACTAACAGGATGGAAAAGGAGGCTACTCACGCAAGGGGAAGATTAACACTTATCAAACATGTGATGGAGGACTTTCAATGCTCATAATGGCAGTAATGAAGCTCCTTCAAAGTATCCTCAAGGAGATTAGGAAGAATCTTAGCCAATTTTTTCTGAGGTAGCAGAGAGGGCAAACCCAAAATACATAGGAAGAGGTGGACAACCCTATGCAAAACTCTATCTAAAGAGTGGATGGGTATTAGGGATGTGGCAGAGCTCCAAAAAGCAATGGGTATGAAACTGTGCTATAAGCTGACCAGAGATGATGGACTACTTGTGAGGTACATCAAAGCCAGATTCTATAGGAAATAGCATATGTTTGAAAGGCAACTCAAAATAGAGGACAACAGGTTCTGGAAATATGCTTTGTCTATGAGAGCTGAGGTAATTGAACACCTACAGGTTATACTGAGAGGAGGAAATTACAATTTATGGTGGGACAAATGGATAGCAGGTGGTCTCTTAGCAGGGAGTGTGCAAAACCTTACAAATAAAGATGCAATGGTTTCTGATTTGGTCACAAATGGTCAATGGAAACAAGCAGAGTTGTGCCAACTAGTGGGAAATGAAACAACTGAGGAGATTGGTAGACTTAAGGTGACTAGCATGACTAGTACAAAAGATAAGATCATTTGGATGCCAGAGGATGATGGAGGATTCTCACTAAAATTGGCTTGGGAGGTGGTCATAGAGAAAGGAGAAAAGATGAGGGAAGCGGGGATGTTATGGAATAACAAGCTACCATTAAAGATGGTTGTATGTGCTTGGAGAGCTTGCAATAGCCTCCCCACGGATGGAGCGGGTGATTAAGAAAGGAGTAAAGCTTGCATCAACATGCCATTGCTGTCAAAACAGAGAACATGAAACAATATATATGCGCTATCAGGCAACATCCAAGCCAAAGAACTGTGGAGCGGAGCAACCAACCTCATTAGAAGATCATTCAACCAACCTCTTGGACAGAACGGATAAAACAGTGGCAAAGAATGACAGGAAACAACAATCTAAGAGGTTTTCTTACCAAAATTATACCTGCCATACTAACTTGGTGCTGGTGGAATTGCAGATGCAGAGCAAGATTCAAAGAGAGAAAGCAAACAGTTGATCAAATACGGAGAGAGTTTAAAATGCAGGTGGCTAAGATTACTGAAGAATCGAATTCTAAATTTAATATGAAGGTACATGATGCTCCAATGTTGAGGCAGCTGAACATTCAAATTAACTGGAAGATCAAGGATAAAACAACAATTGTCCAATGGAACAGACCTGCTACAGAATGGATCAAGCTTAATATGAACGATAGTAGCCAGGGTAATCCTAGAATTTCAGGATGTGGTGGCATCATGAGGAACTCTAGAGGAGATTGTGTAGCTGCATATTCGACATTCCTAGGGTCAATGACTAACTAACAATGAAGCAAAAATCCGAGCTGCAATACAGGGACTCAAGATATGCCATATTAAAGGCTGACAGGATGTAGTGCTGGAGACCGACTCTCTCCTACTAAAAAACTGGATATGGTCAACTGTTGTGATGCTTGGAGACTATGGGGTGCTTGGGAAGAGCTCAGGGAGGAGATGAAGGGATGGCATGTCCATATGCAATACTAGTACAGAGAGGGGAATAGTATTGCAGGTTTCTTGGCTAAACAATGGGAAAGTGGAAGGGATCTGAATTGTTGGCACATTCAAGAGTTGCCAAGAGTATTCAAGGGAATCCTCCTGAGAAATGGGAATTGCCTAGCTTTAGGTTTAACTAAATGACGGCCTATGTAATAACTAGATGGATTAGATGGTTAATGTGGCCAACAGACGAATATTTGTAACATGATCACTTGGCACCTGAGAGGGTGATCTTTTTTTAATGCATTAATTTTGCTTAATAAAAGGCAGAATGGCTACCTTTTCCAAGGATCCTAATTATGTATTCAAGTGGGTAGCCTTCGTGATCAAATTGCGAAGGAGCTTCATCATGAGGAGGGGCATGTAGTGGCAAGCCGCACTCTCATGTTGGTCCAACACTCAGGTGAGATGCTCAACTTAGTTGATTTCCCGGCCCTACCTACGAGGACAGCTGCAGTGATCAAGGCAAAGGCTGGGAACCAGTTGGGTGCGGAAAGGGACGTGACAGGAGTTGCTGATCAAGGTGGATTGTAGGTTGGGAATAAAGAAGATTCGGCGGCCGTGATTTCTGTGGATTGTACGGCGAACTCAATTGCTGCAGGTAAGGCAAGCCTGGACTTGGTCCTGACCAATCATGCGCGAGAAGAGTGTGGACTGTGTAACAATGGGCCGGAGGAGATGGGTTGTAGACAGATTGGACTGGGCGGAGCAAGGCTTCCAGGAGTTGGGCTTCCTTTCATTGGGTTGAATAAAAAGACACATGGGCTGTTGGACCCGGTCCCTATCAGGCTGGGGAAAGATGGGATATCCCAATAAGGATGGACAATGGTTGGTCCCATTGTAACAACGGGTGGGCCAATTGAATTGGGCTTCAACTCCCAAAAATAGAAAAATCTCAAGAAAAAAAGGTGTCTGTGCTAGAAAATGCGAAAACAACAACGGAAACAACTCAATAAAATAGCTTATTACTACAGGGATACGGCTTCTGCACCGGAAAAAGCAGCAATGAGCAAAAGAAAAACAAAGCGTCTTGCCAAGCTATCAAAAACTTAGGCTTTATGATAACGTAAGAGTAAATTTAATTGACATCCCTTACTCCCGATGCTTGATCTATTTTTATTTTATTGTATTGTTAGGCCATTTGTCATTTTTTCTAATGAAACAATTTGATTACTCCCAAAAAATATGTAATACGCTTCCGCATTTGTCAAGTGGCAAAAGGAGGGGCATCTAACCTCGAACTATACTTGTCGTTGCCCATTCCATCACAACCGTCAATTGATGTTAGTATAGGCTTCATGTTGGGATTACCTCGGACTCAACGGGGGCCATGACTCTATTTTCATGGTCGTCGATTGCTTTTCAACGATGGCCCATTTCATTGCTTGCAAAAAGACCATTGATGCTAGTAAGGTGGCCTCTTTGTTCTTCCATTTGGAAAGTGTTTGTTATAATGAACAAATTTACCAACCCATTTGCTTCCCCAAACTCCATTGTTCCCCATATCAGTTAATTAACTTACTATTAATTAGTTGGTAATTTAGCCCAGCAAATTTTGATCAATCAAAAAATAAATCCTTCATATAATAATACAAGTAAAGATATAATAAAATAAAATTATGTGTTTAAATATCAATTACGAACTATTAGGGCCCGTTTACTAGACGGAATTATGTGTCATTATGATGGAATTCGAGTGTAATTCTATGTTTACTATACACAC
>JAOWBN010206088.1:0-26311 GCA_028565015.1 Pinguicula moranensis | reverse complement strand
AACAAGTAGTAGAAGGTTGGCTGCGCAAAACACTTATTTCGTAAATCGAGGTGCTTATAATCTAATTATAATTTTTAAGAACCTGTGCAAAACGGGCCCTTAATCAAATGTCTTGTGGAAGTACACTTCAGATAGAGAGATTTTCTTGGTTTCATTTGCACACATGACTCCAGCACTATATATCTGCCTTTAATAAAAGCAAACTAATTTTTTCTATGATACCTGATTCAATTACCTTGTTTAGTCTGATAAAACGCCGTTTAGACAAGACTTTATAGGTTGATATTGGTATGTAGACTGTAGTCAAAGAGTTTTGAGTTTGTGTCACTTTGCAGAAACCATTTTGTTCTTGATTTCTGGTGGATCATCTGTCCTTTGGAAATTTGCCTATATTTGTTTCTTTTCTATCTTTTCAAATCAATAAGAGTGCATTTGGTAACTAGATATTTTTTTTCCAGCATTCGGGACAACTGTGAGGTTAAATCCAGCCGAAACGTGTAACCCGTTGTTTGATAGTATAGTCAGGGTTTTGTCACTTAGAATCATCTCTCCGAACTCTGGTATAAATACATGATATATCTCTAAATCCCTAGATACGAGAAATCATCCGCTCAAACCCTCGCTCGATCAAAAACGCCTCTTGCCAGGAATGGATAACCCACTTGCCGGTCGGCCACCTCTTCTGTCGTTAGGTCGCCGTTGCCTTGTGAAACCACCCACCAGGTTCTCTCTTCGTATGCATGCACGTGCGTACAAGGAGGGTAAGCGTTATCCCGCGAGGCCCCCCCCTACCGTCACCATCATCATTGACGTAAAAAATGGCGACGATGAAGATGAACCAATCATCACTGATGGTGATGAATCCGACCAGACCGTTCATCGCCGTCCCTTCCCAACCACTAGTTCCGCATCTTGCATCACTAGTGATTACTTCACCTAATTTGTTTATTGGATATTGTATGTTTTGTTTGTGTTTTTTCGTTGAACCAACTGTTGTGTTTGAACCCGCTGCTGTGTTTATGGTGTTTGTTACTTTTTGAAACAATGTTTCAGTGTTATTGTTATTGTTATAGTTATATTATTATCAGTGTTTTAGATGGTTATTGTTATGTTATCATCAGTGTTTTATTGGATGTAGGATCTCAAGTTGTTAAAGATCTATAAACAACTTTTATGCATTATAAAGCAAATAAATGTAGAACATTACAAAGTTTAGGCTTAAACTTATAGAAATTATAATGTTTTTAACTCCGCCTGTACTAAATTGTTGATTAGCTCAGCCGGTCCACAGCCCAGAGCAACGAGGAAGGAATACAAATTGAAGAGTTATTTCCTTTTCAACAAAATGTAGATGTTTTCCTTAAAGCCGTGTATTGTAATGAAGTTGTACAACACAGGTATAGATGGTTGTAGACTGTTTTTGCAGAAATATATGAACTCAAACCTGTTGAATATTACAACACATATAGTCGGGAAAGACGATGTTTCTTCAGATAGGTGTTTTTGTGCGATGGCACCAAACAATGGCCAAAGTTGGATAACCCTTCTCTGCACTACTTAAACCACCCACAACCACGGTACTAAACGCTGGTTGTGATATTGCTGGTAAAATTAGCTTTAAATTACCCACAACCACGGTACCAAACACTGGCTCATTGCAACACTTGATTGAATGAGCTGATCAATGATGAAAGGGTGCCAATGAAGGTTCAAAAGAAACGAAGGAAATCATTCATGCCATCACATATGAATGCACTTAAATTTTATAAAACCAACACCATTCCATATGTCATAAGAATCTCCAAAAAACACTTCTGATCAACACCTTCACCTAACAACCAAGTTTAATGTCATGCACAGAACAAACAATGAACATGCTACGCTCCCTACTTCAGAAGACTAAATAAGTACCAAAAATCAACATGCCTCCACAGTTTGGATCAACACAAAGAACAACCGAACCCTAAGCTAGTCCAACTTTCCCTTGCGAAAAAGTTTGATGAGTTCACCCCTCCCGGATGCATCTCAAGTGGTCCAATAGTAATATTGTCCTTCGTGGCTAAGAAAATGGTCAATAAGATGTAGCTTGGTGACCAATTCTAGCTCACCACACTCCTCCAGTTGCTGCCTCAACTTCAGTCTTCTCCAGCTTGGACTCTTCAAAATCCATATGATTTTGTTTCTCAAATAGTAGCGATGCTTTTTCAAAAGCAAGGTCCATCTTGGAGAGTGTACTTTCAGCTTTGGTGGTTATGCCTACGTTGCTGCTGGCGATTGGTTCCTTGCGCTTCCCCCACTACTATTAGTTTGCACCTGCTCAGTTCTGTCATTAGCATCTGTAGCAGGCGGATCGGGAGAGTCGTCTATCCTTTCTTCAGATTCATCTATTGTTTCGTGGACTTTAGTTGTGGGTTTGTTAATTTCCCTCTCCGCCATTACATGGTCACTAAGAATCAGAACAGACCTTAATAAAGTAGGCTAAAAAATCAAAACACAAGAGAAATTCATCCCATTCATCACAGAACATGTCCAAAAACAGTTTTTGCAACATATGAAATCCACAACTAGTTTTCATCCTAGTGTTTTAGATTGGAAGGTTAGCTATTGGTAACAAGTACACAAGAAAAGTAGTAGATGATAAGGAAATAGAAACTGTACTTGCTATTGACCACAAGCTAATTCTCCAGCATCCTCTTAACAAGGAAAAGTTGTTAAGGATAATCAAGTGCATAGGCAATATGATGAGAAGAAGACTCATGAAAGAATTCCATGAACATACCCCCTTAATCATATAAGAAGAACTGAGAAAAGGAAAAAATCTAATTCCCTGAACAACCCCCCTCAATCGTAAGATTATAACGGCACATCAATGATTTCCGTATGCAAGAATCTTGTAAAATAGATGCTATTGTGAGCACAACTTATGACAATCACAACTACGAATTCGGAGAATACATGCAAACTTGTACTACCTACTGTAGGGGTGGGTATTCGGGAATACCGATCGGTAATCGATAATCCCGATACCGAACCGACCGAAATTGATATAGACAATGCCATACCGATACCGATACCGATCCGACTAATGCGAAATACCAAATTGGATCGGTAATTCGGTAATCAGATCGGTATTATCGATTTTACCGAATTACCGATTTGGAAGTTATGAATAGTTCCTGTCAATTCAGTAATTCACTGTAAGTCCAAGAAAATCTGAAAATGCGCAGAGAAGTATCTTATCTACAATGGAAAACAGCAGGACCAAAGGAAATGAAGTAAACACACAGATGTGTTTGTGTTGTGACCTGTGACGATTTTAGCAAAAACCAATAATAAGATTTCAGCTTGAAATTTGGATCAAACGAAGACAAGAATTTAGCTGCAGTGGTGAAACATAATCTGCATTCTGCTCTGCACAGAAGAGACAATGAACATAATCTACATTCTGCTCTGCACAGAAGAGACACTGAACATAAATTCCAAAATCTAAAGAAACTGGATTGAGAACTGAACATAAATAAAATCAGATATGTTCAGTTCATGCAAGGCCATGAAAGGTGACTGGTGAGTCCAAGTATGCTTGAGCTCTCAACTTCCACCTAAGAATAAGAACTGAAAAATCGAGTGGGTCGTTTAATGGGGGAGGAGATGTTACAGGGCCACCTGGTCGAGCAATTACTGATAAAATGGAGTAGCTCTTCTGTTGGGCAAGCAACTTGGGAGGAAGCTGCACTTATCACCAAATATTTCCCACAGACCGAACCTTGGGGACAAGGTTCCAAAAAAGGGGGAGGAGATGTTACAGGACACCTGGAGCTGAATTGATTCCACCTATCGGCTGGGGCAAGAAGAGCAGGAGGAGCACCAGAGTGAAGAGAAACTGACAATTACTTAACCATTGAAGGGAAGAAGAGTTTGAGGAGGAAAATTGCATATGTTTCTACTACGACTTTCTTATGACTGTTTTGTAATCCCGTTTATATTATGAACTTGAGTCGTTATTTCTTAGTCGCAGTAGGCGTGCTTTGTCAAGGCTAGCGATTAAAGCTCTGTTAGTTAAATATCGGGAAGTGTGTTTTCGTACGGTTAGGAAAAAGTTATTGAAAAATTCTATCTTTTCGAATCATATGTTCTCTCTTTCTCTATTCTCTCTGTTCTTTCCCCTCTGTGCACCGCCACACTCTCTCACGGTGGAGATATCCCTCAATCTTGTGATGAGCTTCCAATCGGCTTGTTACAACTGGTATCAGAGCGATGTTGTTGCAGATCCAACCTAAGATTTCACAATAGCTAGACGCAGGAACAACAAACCTCAAGTAATGGTTGAAACGATGCCAAAGTTCACTATGATGGAAGCTGCAGACGAAATGATGCGAGTGAAACAGGAACTAGTTTCTGGAAAAATGATTTCACGGTCTGCACCTCCATATGATTTAGATACGGGTGAAGGTGGAGGAGACGGTACGGATGTGATAGAACAGGAGGTGGAGTTGTTGAAGGTACGCCTGGATAGGATGTCGGATGAGATGTACGATAATACGGAGTGGTTCAAGTCACAAACCGTCAGATCTGAGCAGTCTATGGTCATGTTTCAAAAGAGAATGGAGAATCAGGTTAACTCCATCCTAGGGGAGCCACCTCAAAGACATGCCAGACTTTCTACTGCTAACAATCGTTCTCCAACAGTCAACCAAGAGGGGCCAAGAATCGATGTTGAGGACTATGGCTACGAGGACGTAGGGAGGATGAGAAAAGCAAAGATGCCATACACAGACTTTCCAATGTTTAATGGCCTAAGTCCTAGATCCTGGATAGAGAAATGCACCTCCTATTTCTCTATATATACTGGAATACTTGAGTATGAGAAGGTTGAATTTGCGAGAATGCACTTTGAGGGGGATGCCGATTCATGGTTCAGTAGTTTGAGACATCCCAAACCAAGTAATTGGGACAGGTTTATTGCAGCAACACTTATCCGATTTGATATTGAAGATCCTGACAATCTGCTAGAGGACTTTATGTGTATGAAGCAGAAGATCAATGAGAGCCTACAAGATTTACTGAGGAGATTTGATCCACTAGTTACTTCCGTGATGATAGCCTACCCCAAATTTGGTGAAGTGTTTTACAAGGAGAAGTTCATTGGGTGTTTATAGTTTGAGGTAAGATCTGCTGTTAGGGCCGATAATCCTAATACCCTACTTCAAGCCATTGCCTCTGCCAAGAAACATGAAAGATCAGTGAATCATCTGGTTGATAGGATTGTGACTGGAGCTATGCAGAAGTTAAACCAAAAGCCCTTAAATCGTCCTGCTCTGGCAGCACCTGCTAAGGCTAAACTTGTTGTGAAGCCAGAGAAAAGGAAACTGTTGTCTGATGCTGAAATGAAGGAATGTTTTGAGAAGAAGTTATGCTTCAAATGCGGAGCACCATTTGGCCCTGGTCATCGCTGCACCATAAAAATATTTGCCATTCAGTCTGAAACAGAACAGGTGGTGAACAACCTTGATAACTCATTCGATGAATTTAACCCAAGTGATTATGTTGTGGAAGATTGTGGAGATGAGGGAATTCGTCCCTAAATGCTATTTGTGGACATAGCAGCATGAATACTTACCGGGTGAGGGGTATTTTCAAAGGTGAACCCCTGCAGATTTTATTTGACAGTGGGAGTTCCCACTGTTTTGTGAATCAACGCCTAGTGGAGAGAATGAAGTGTGAATTGGAGTATGCCCACCTATGATGGTGGAGGTAGCTGATGGAGTCAGGAGGCTTAGTGAAGTGAAGTGCAAGGAGTTTAAGTGGACCATGCAGGGTGAAGAGTTTGCGTGCCATCCTAGGACCTTCCCTCTACATAGCTATGATTTAATATTGGGTGGTGACTGGCTGAGATTACACGGGTTTGTACTCTACAATTACAGAGATATGGTAGTTACCTTGGAGAAGGAAGGGAGAGCCATTGAGATCCAAGCTTATAGAGGCTAACAGGAACTGAAATTTATTTCAGCTGAAAGAATGAATAAGGTGATCCGGAGTGGAATGGCCACAACTGTAGGCAAGATTTCTGTGTCTAGTGAAGAAGCAGATGACTCTTTCATTCAGGCAGATTTATTTAATATGTAAGCAGAAAGCTGGAACCGAGTTAAATTAGGAAGGGACAACCAGGGCAATGTTAAGATACAAGACTCCACAGGGTCTACAAGCCATGGTCCTAATGATGGAGACTTGAAGCAACTCCTCGGTGAATATACTGATGTGTTCCAGGAGCCCAAGACCATGCCTCCTATCAGAGGAGTGGAGCACAGTATTAGCCTCTTGCCAGGAGCAGCACCAAGGAAACAGGTCCCTACAGGACCCCTCATTATCAGAAGGACGAGATAGAGAAAATAGTTAGTGAACTATTTGATTCAGGGATGATACAGAGGAGTCACAGTCCATTCGCTTCTCCAGTGCTGCTAGTGAAGAAGAAGGATGGGGGATGGAGATTATGCGTGGATTATAGGTACCTAAATAGCTTGACAATCAAGAGCAAGTTCCCAATTCCAGTTATAAACGAGCTGATGGATGAGTTGCATGGGGCAGTGTGGTTCAGTAAGCTTGACTTGAGGGCATGTTACTTACAGATCAGGATGATGGAGAGGGACATGTACCTTAGCAGCTTTATCACTCACCACGGGCAATTTGAGTTCCTGGTCATGCCGTTTGGGCTTTGTAACTCACCTGCAACTTTCCAGTCCTTGATGAATCAGGTTTTTTCCTCTCTTATCAGAAAGTTTGTGTTAGTCTTTTTTGATGATATTTTAGTTTAGAGCCACAGCTGGGAGGAGCATCTACAACATCTAGCAGCTGTATTGAGTATCATGAGAGAGCAGCAGCTGTTTGCCAAAGAAAGTAAGTGCTCTTTCGGACAGACTACCATTGATTATCTTGGGCATATCATTTCAGGAGAGAGGGTGTCCACTGACCCCTCCAAGATTGAGGCGATGAAGAGCTGGCCTAAACCTAAAACCCTAAAATCTTTGAGGGGTTTCCTGGGGCTGACAGGGTACTACAGAAAATTCATAAGGGATTATGGGGCTATCAGTAAACCCATCGCCAAATTGCTCAAAAAAGAGGCGTTTCATTGGAGTGATGAGGCTGATAAAGCACTGGAAGCTTTGAAGGGGGCAATGTGCACTGCGCCAGTGCTTAGTTTACCAAATTTTGGGGAGCAATTCGTTGTTGAAACTGATGCTAGCGATGTAGGGATTGGGGCAGTCCTCACACAAGTAGGCAGTCCTATAGCTTATTTCAGTAAATCACTGGGGCAGAAACAGCAAGGCTTATCAACGTATGAGAAGGAGCTGTTGGCTATGGTCCTTTCCATGAAGAAGTGGAGTGGATACTTGTTGGGAAGACCCTTCATAATCAGGACTGATCAGCAGGCTTTGAAGAACTTGCTGGAACAGAAATTACACACTATGACGCAGCAGAAGCTTACCTCAAAACTCTTGGGGTATGATTATATTTTGCAGTATAAGTGAGGGAGAGATAATAAGGTTGCTGATGCCTTATCTAGATTTGGTGTTGAAATGAGTTCCACCTGTTTTGGTTTTGGTATTAGTGGAGTGCAAGCTGACTGGATGAAGAAAGTGGCAGAGAGTTTTTTTTTTGGGGGGGGGGGGGGGGTAACCCAAATTTTATAAAGAAGGTAAAATGTATTTACAGAGAAAGAAAGATGCAAAATGAGTATGTACATGCCAAAAGCAAAGCATAATCTGTCGTTGGCGATGGGTCTGTAATAAAGTCAGTGATTGATGATTTTTTTCATGGACTATATAACCTGCCCTTCCAGCATACCGTCCATTATAGCTAAGGGTAACAGGTGTATGGCTCCCCTAACGTTATGAATGCACAAGCATCTCCGCATTCAGTTAATTGCCATCACCCGTTCTTCACCAAGTCTGGATGTCATGACTATCAACTTATCAATACCCTTTTTATAGGAATATCGGTACATAGCTCGTTCCAACTTAGTAAGCTATCCCGGTAATGTATAGAGGATATAACCAGTAAGGCCAAGATATAATAGAACACTTACAAGACAACCAACCAGCTTCAATCACCTTCTATTCTCATCGCCATTTTGTTCCGTCTCTTCGCGCCTTGACTTAGTATGTTCTCTCTGCTCGGTTCCCCCTCATTGTATGTTGGTTCATTTCAAGATCATCTCAATCTCAATCGGCACCTAGATTGTAGGAGCGGGATCTTGTTTACATTATGGAACAGATAACAGAATGCAATCCAAGGACAATGCTGGGACACATGAATTTTTGTGTTCTGATGGAGGAATACTTCTTCATTCCACATAAATGTAGCACCAAGTCAGGAGTTATCAAGACAGCTTCTCTAGAATATTTGTTTGTTCTTCCTTCATCACTTCGTTGTAGAGGGAATGATGGTCCTCAATCTAGTGCTTTTACAAGGGATAAAGCACAGAGAGAAGAAGTTACCAAGTCAGCTTCTATTGGAATCTCCTGTTCATGTTAGATTTGCCATCGTCACTTTATTCTTGTGGAACTGATGTATCTCAATCTACCAGGATTTTGGAGTTGATTCCACTGGACTGTGTTCTCTTCTTGGATTAATTTCCCAAAGTCATTGCACAGCATAGAAGCTCACCAATTGTAATGAATTAATGGCGGAATAGATATTCCAGCAGCCATTTGTAATCAATCATCACCACTGGTATTGGTCTATAGTAAGTATGATTTTACACCATCCGGGATCCACACAAGTTATTATGTGAATTCGGAGGTATGAGCTAGGAAAAATTCATTGTGCCCCCATCAGTATCACCTAACCTGCACCTTTTAAAAGATAGAAGACAGTTATATCAGATAAAAAAGGGGGCTTAGGGTGAGGGAGAGAGAGTTGCTCTGGACATCTTCTTTCCAAGACATCCATGCCGTGAGGCATCTTAGCAAACCTGTTATCTGTGCCATGTGTGATTGCTATATAGCTCATCAAAGAGAGTCAGTAAGTATGAATTCAGAATAATAGACACATGATCGTGTTTACTAGCCAATCAAATAGGGAAAAGGGAAACAGAGGTGTCTTTCTTATGGATTTTATTATTATCCAAAGAGATCTTTGAATAAGCAGAATTATTGAATGAACATTTACCTCCTGATTGTGAAAATGGGTTTGATTTCGCGTCCACCAGATCTTCCAGATTATAATAATCCACACTGCTTTCCACGCATCAATATTAACATATCTCGGTTTCATTGCCAGAAAGCTTTGCACGGAAGGCATGCCAAGAGCAGAGTAGACAGTGCCATTAATTTGAGGTTGATCATTAGGGAATAGCCATCTCTTTATGCCGTGCCATATACCTGATGTGATGGTGCATGAGCTGAATAGGTGAATTTGATCTTCCTGGCCAGATAAACATAGTGGACAGCTAATGTCTTGTGATTGTGGTATTATGTGCCTCTGTTGAAGGATGGCCTTAACAAGGATAGCATTCTGGCAGATTCTCTAAGCAAGAATAATTTCTTTTGTTGCAGAGAATTTGTTCAACAGACTTACATTTTCCTGTACTGCCTCAGATGAGTATACAGGTAGCTCCTGATAAGCTTGAGACCTATAAGATGCCTTTACCGTATAACTTTCATTTGTGTGTCCTTCATATCTGTAATGGTCCATTCCTGTGATTTCAGGTTGTTGAGTCTGCAGGAGTGCATTTAGTGCTGTTAGTTCTTCAAATTCCTGCCCTCTCAACCCTCTTTTCCAGAGCAGGTTCCATGACCAGTTATTTGCTTCCCAAATACCAACTTCCAGAATCCTTAAATCTTGATTCACAGACAATCTGAAAAGCCTTGGAAATGTTATGTCCAATCTAGACTGTTGAATCTACGGATCCTTCCATAATAAGGTGTTTTCCCCGTTCCTAAGTTTAATCCTGACTGCATCCCTAAACCGTGGCTCATGAAGTATCTCCTGCAACTCCTTCCACCAACATGATGCATATCTATCTCCTCTTCTTCTTCCACTTCTAACTGATAATGGCTGCTGAGGGGGTTGTAGTTGTCTAAATCATCCTACTGTTAATACCCCTTGCTTTCCATATTTTGCCACCAAGATCTGTTTGGCTAGTGTGTTCTTGTTAGATAGGATTTGATGTCCCCATTTCCCTAGCATAGCCTTATTAAAGAAACAGATATTGCGCACCCCTAGCCCACCTTTCTCTTTATGTTGCACAATCTTGTTCCATACTATCCATTTCATCTTTCTGGCTGACTGTGAGCTGTTCCAAAAGAAGTTTTGCAGAGTTTTGACTATCTGTTTCAACACTAAAGGGGAGGCTTTATAGAGAGCTACGTAATGTGCTGGGATAGCAGTAAGCACCGCATTGAGAAGGACCTGTCTCCCACCAGAGGAGAGTTGTTTATGGTTCCATGATCCGAGAGTTTTCTCCAGTTTGCTCATAACAGGTGATCAGCTAGTCACGATGGTGATTCCCACCTACAGATAATCCTAAGTACCTGATTGGGAGTTGCTGAATTTGGCAATCTAGGTAAGCAGCCATCTCGATCAACCTTTTAGCAGGGACATTCATACCAGTCAGGAAGCTTTTCCTGTAATTGATCTTCAGACCTGATAGAAGATCGAAATTTTGCTAGATGGTTTTACATGTCTTGATGGTAGTCCAGTTGGCTTGTCCAAACAAAAGTGCATTATCTGCGAACTGGGGTTGGGACAAAGAAAAATTCCCTTTGCCAGAGAGTTACACTGCGTATCCCTATTTTTATAACTTGATGCAGGCTAAAATTGTAGACCCCTGTAGTCACCCAGAATACACACTGATGTCTGGAGTACTAAGGAAGAAAGGAAATATATGCATTGGGCAAGGAACAGGATTGAGGTATACCATCACTACTGTCCTGCATGATTCACCAGTAGGGGGCATTCAGGAATACAAGCCACAAAAAACAGGATCAGATCTTATTTCCATTGGCAGGGGATGAGGAAAGATGTTGAAGAGTGGATTAAAGGCTGTGACACATGTGCTAGTAGTAAGGCAGATCACTCTGCAAATGCTGGACTTTTGCAGCCCCTCCAGATTCCCTCCTCTCCTTGGTCTAGTATTGGTTTGGATTTTATTGAGGGGCTACCCAAGTCTGAGGGCAAACAACTCATCTCGTTGTGGTTGACAGATTTAGCAAATATAGCCACTTTATAGCTATAACTCACCCTTACACGGCAGAATCAGTGACTGGTGTATTTATTGAACAGGTTTACAGGTTACATGGACTTCCTCAAGAAATAATCTTTGATCGAGACAAAATATTCACCAGTCAAGTATGGAAGGAGATCATGAAGCTCGCTGGAGTAAAGTTAGCCCTCAGCACAGCTTATCACCCTCAAAGTGATGGCCCAACGGAGCGTGTTACCCGGTGCTTGGAGATATATTTGAGATGTATGTGCTCCCAAAATCCGAGTACTTGGGCTAGGTGGCTGCCTCTTGCAGAATTCTGGTACAACACTACCTTTCATTCAAGTGCAAGGATGACTCCATTTAAGGCCTTATATGGGTATGAAGCACGCCACTTTCCTGCACCTATTTCTGCTAGTGCTATGGGGACAATTGTGATGGAATTTCATCAACAGAAAGAGGCTATCCAGGAACTGTTGAAGGAGAATTTGGAAAGGGCCTGAGAGAGAATGAAGATGAATGCAGATAGGAAGCGTACTGAGCGCCATTTTGAAGTTGGGAATCAAGTGTTTTTGAAGCTACACCCTTACCGCCAAAACTCATTGCAGTTCAAGCGTAATGTGAAACTCTCTCCGCTGTATTATGGTTCCTACATTGTGAAAGAGAAGATTGGGACCGTGGCCTACAAGTTGGACCTTCCCGAAGATACAAAAATCCATCCGTTTTTTCATGTTTCTATGCTCAAGGAGAAACTTAAGGGGCGTGAATTACTCGCTGGGGAACTTCCCCAAATGAAAGCTGATGGAACCGAATTTACCATGTGCAGGTATTAGATTGAAGGATGAAGCCTAGCAAAAAGGGACCGGTCGAGCAATTACTGATACAATGGAGCGGCTCTTCTGTTGGGCAAGCAACTTGGGAGGAAGCTACACTTATCATCAAATATTTCCCACAAACCGAACCTTGGGGACAAGGTTCCAAAAATGGGGGAGGAGATGTTACTGGGCCACCTGGAGTTGAATTGATTCCACCTATCGGCTGGGGCAAGAAGAGCAGAAGGAGCACCAGAGTGAAGAGAAACTGATAGTTACTTAACCGTTGAAGGGAAGAAGAGTTTGAGGAAAATTGCATATGTTTCTACTACGACTTTGTTATGTCTGCTTTGTAATCCCATTTTTATTATGAACTTGTAGTCGTTATTTCCTAGTCGCAGTAGGCGTGCTTTGTCAAGGCTAGAGATTAAAGCTCTATTAGTTAAATATCGGTAAGTGTGTTTTCGTACGGTTATGAAAAGTTATTGAAAAATTCTATCTCGAATCATCTATTCTCTCTTTCTCTATTCTCTCTGTTCTTTCCCCTCTATGCACCGCCACATTCCCTCGCGGCGGAAATATCCCTCAATCTTGTGACGAGCTTCCAATCAACTTGTTACAGAATGACAATTTTGGGTTCACGAGTCCCGGTGGCGGTTTCAATATACCTGGATTCGGACCGGGTCTGGGAGGTGGGTATGGATCCGTTTACTGGGCCCGTACGGTGGGCGTTCAAAAAATGGCGTAGTGAGGACCAGCGTTGTGTGCAAAGAGAAGGGGCCATGTTATAAAAAGAAGCTGACGTGTCCGGACAAATGTTTAAGCTCCTACAGCCACGACGGAAAGGGGTACGGGTACGGCGGTGGCGGCGGCGGGTGCACCATAGATTGCAGCAAGAATTGTAGAGCTTTTCTGCTGAGGGATCCTCGCCGTTCAAGAACAAGGGAGTTAAGATGGTGAAAATGTTGTCCATTTTGCAAGTGTTTACTTTCGAGTTTGGTCCCTGAACAAAACTCATGCTTCTGTGTGGTATGGTGTTGGTGTTGGTATTGGTGTTAATTTAGATTCGGTGTGATGCGAGGTTTGGTTTAGGCTCTAAAATAGGCTTTTAATGTGATTTGGTCGGTCTTAACTCTTAACTCTTAGTCATCCTCTTCATCTACAACACAAATAATTGCACTTTGGACTCCCCAAGTACAAAGTTGATTAAGAGTTTGATCAAATAAATTTTACTGCGCAAACCTACCATATGTTGAGGCCTAAATCCTCCCTTTTATTTTCTCAAAAAATTGATCCAAATCTGGAACTATACCATTAAAGATGAAGTTGTCGTGCGCCTTCGAGAGCCTTCACACCAAACTGTGCCAAATTGTTTTTCATATCTTTGCTCCTTTATTCGTTTCAAGTATACCCAAGTGTTGAAAATAATGTTGCAAGATAGAGTTACACCCCACGAAACATAAGTCAAGCCATTTGTACAATACTTGTCAAAGACTATACACTCTCTTGCATGAACAAAATATATGTTGCAAGGATTCTTCTTCTTTCAAATAGAAAGCACATCTCGGGGCTACTAGTTGAGTGGTTCTGACTCCTTGCGCGTGCAGCTTGTCGAAAGTAGCTATTCGTCCCTGGAGAAGACGCCATACGAAAAGCTTGCACTCGCTTTGGAGAGCACGATCCCCATTGGAAGTCAACGACCTTCTCACTACAAAAGGGAATATC
This sequence comes from Pinguicula moranensis, assembly GCA_028565015.1. Classification (NCBI taxonomy): domain Eukaryota; kingdom Viridiplantae; phylum Streptophyta; class Magnoliopsida; order Lamiales; family Lentibulariaceae; genus Pinguicula; species Pinguicula moranensis. The sequence continues at coordinate 12,574 of JAOWBN010206088.1, read as the reverse complement.
ACATCCATCAGCGGAAGGATGGTGCATGGGGGCCAATTTATCCTTGAAGAAAGAAGCTCGCAGAGCAAAAAAAAGAGAGAGAGAAGCTCCAACAACTCTATTATTCAACCGATGAGGTTTTCTTGAACTATGAACTCAGTCATTGTCTATTCTTGTGAAACTTGTGTATCAAGCATGAGCTAAAATAGTATGTGTTTGACCAACATTTGCTAATGCTTTAAACTTAGTTCGAGATTCGAGAGATGAGAACTAAACTAAGAATGGTAAAACTAATCTCAAGTACCATAAACATGAGATTCAAGAGATGAATGTTATTGGGAAAGATGCCACCATGTACGGATTTCATGAGATCAAAGCCTCTTGGTAAGTCGCATGAGATTTGAGAGATGAATGCAAACCTACTAAGGGATGATTTTGTCAGTTAACAATTTTTGGTATGTTTGGGCATGAGATTCGAGAGATAAATGTTTGCATACCACATAAAAAGATTTATTACTCTAGAGAAATTAGTAACTAAAAGAGAAAATCTGGTGGACAACTAAGTAACTAATCTAAAAGCAAAGCTGCGAAATTAACTTTTCGACATACACTAAGTGGTGAAGTCATTCGCCCTAGATCTTTATCCAAGTGAAGTTATCATTTACTTTTTGCTTAGTAAATTGAAAACACCGTTGGGTTTTTTAATAAGAGTTTAATTACAAAAAAAATTGAAAACATCAAAAATAGTACTTTGTATGAATATGTTCATATTACTATTGTAGTGTAGGAACTAAATCCGCAAGTCATTGATCCAAATTGCATTTGAGCTCATTGAATTTGGTGTTTATCATCTATAATCCTCGTGGTTCGATGCTCGTTTTTATCACTTTATTACTTATTATGACTTATGCACTTGTAAATATAGTTGACGCACTAGTTCAGCCAACATAGGCCTTGGCCGATCCCTCATAGCCTGAACTTTGGCAGGATCGGTGGCTACCCCTTTATGGGAGATGATGTGCCCTAGATAGTCAATCGAAGCACGGCCAAAAGAACATTTAGACTCCTTAGCATAAAGCTTATATACCTTCATTGTTTCTAGCACAGCTTGTAGGTGACATAGGTGATCATCCCAGCTCTTGTTATACACAAGAATGTCATCAAAGAATACAAGCACAAACCTTCTGATGTAGTCTGCAAATACATGATTCATCAAGCCTGGAAGGTTGCTGGAGCGTTGCATAAGCCGAAAGGCATGACCAAAAACTCGAATTGGCCGTAGTGGGTGACAAAGTTGTTCATGGAGATGTCCTTGTCTACCATCCTTATCTGGAAATAGCCAAACATTAAGTCTAGCTTGCTGAAGCAAAGTGCTCCATGAAATTCATCTAAAAGTTCATCAATAACTGGGATAGGAAATTTGCTCTTCACTGTGAGACTATTAAGGTACTTTTGATCCACACACATGCGTCAGCTACCATCATTCTTGTTAACCAAGAGCATGGGGGATGCAAAGGGGTTTTGACTTCTTCTTATCAATCCTGTACTCAGCAATTCACCAACTAACCTCTCTATTTCATCCTTCTGTAATGAGGGGTGCGGTATGGGGCTTGTTTCCTTGTAACTGCTCCTGGTATCAGTGTGATCCAAGCTCAACTCCTCGGATAGGTGGTAGAGAGATAGGATCTTGGAAGACATCAATGAAGTCCTTAAGTAGTTGATCCAGGCTGCTGTTAAATGCTGCAAAGTCCTGTAAAATGTCGTATTCTATTAGTTGAGTCTCTCCCATCTCATTTACAAAAAAATATGGCATTAGCACTGAGGCCAGCTTTCAAACTGAAGATCTAAACCTTCACTGTTCCCTCATTTCTTCACCAGCCAGGGTATACACCCTGATATGAACCTAGCCAACTTGTGACTAAATCCAATACCAAATTAGTGGTTCAAGGGCCAAAAATTTGAAGACGTTGTCGAGTACTTGACCCGCCATCCATAACGAGGTGAGAACCAAGTCTACATATGTTTCTAAAAAAGACGCCACACAATGATTCAAGAGTAGAACTTGTCTCAACCTAGAGGATAAGTCTTGCTCAATGCCATTAAAACCCAAAATAAAGCTTTAGATAAGTTGAAAGAAAATCTTATAAAAAGATGAGGAGAACTCAAATCTCACAAAACAATGTTTTCAAATCAAAACTAAGTACATAATTTGGTAATAGAATGACCCATTTATAGGCCATGGTTGAAACCTTTGGTCTTTTAAGGTGAATGAACATGAATTAAATGCATTAAATACATTCTTTGACAAAAAATCCTTGATAAGCCAAATGAACTTCTCTTGGTTGAATTTGAAAAGTTGAGGCCTTCAAACTCTAGACTTCCTTTAATCTCCTTTGACCGAAATGGATAAGGCTTCCATGTTGGGTTTGGGCTTCAAGAGTCTTGATTTAATTTGGGTCGTGGGCCTCCTCTTGTAGTTGAATCCAAGGGATGGATTGGTTTTGGCCATCCCATGTTGGAGTTACTCCTTGTTTGAGTTGACATTGATAGCCCAATGGTCTTCATGTTCCTGATTTGTGGATTTTTCGTTGCCCCCTTCAACCTCCATATATTCGGCCCCCATGTCATAGATTAACAACATAAGCTTCTCCTTGAATCTCCTCAACCTTGCATCGTGATCGGTCCATTTGAAAGCTCTAATGGATCTTTAGTTCTTTGGGACGTCATCTTGTGTTGAGGTGCAACGTGGGTTGCATCACACCCTACCTATCACAATTGCCAGGTAATCATCAATCAACTTAGCCAGTGTTTTTGCAGAGACACTGCAATTCCTCAATAGTTTTAATAGCCTGCACAGGTACATTTTTCCCTTCATTATGGAAGGTGACTATCATGTCATCATAGTCGTATAGCACGAGACCATGTTTCCTCAGTCAGTCACCTCCAATGATCATATCATAGCTATGAAGTGGAAGATTCTAGGTGTGCAGTTAAACTCCTCACCTTGCATAGTCCACCTGAACCTATCAAAAAAAAAGAGCATAGTCCATCTGAAATTCTTGCATTGTACCTTACTCTCCCTTCTGACACTATCGGCTACCTCAACAACCATAGGTTTGGCATATTCCAGATTACAACTAAGCCTACCATAAAATTTCTCATCTACAAAGCAGTGTGAACTGCCACCATCAACAAGTATTCGGAGGGGTTTACCTTTACGGAATCCTTTGATCCGATATGTGTTGAGGCTAGTGTTGCCAGATATTGCGTTGATAGATAAGCTTCCTTCATCCAAGTCCTTTTCTACTTCATTCTCCTCACTGTTAACTTCCCCATCTACAGTTTCCTCTATCATCGTAGCAAGAGTAGACTTGGCTTGCAAGGCATGAATCTTGATTGCACATTGATGTCTTGGGATATAAGGACCTCTACATTTGAAACGTAACTTTTTTTTTCTATTCTCTCCTTCATCTCAGTATAAAAAATAGACCTTCTCTTAACCTAGGAAAGGTCAGTTCTGTTCTTGTTTAGGTTTTGTACTCCAAGTCTAACAGCATTTCTGGATGCCATTTTCAATGAAGCACCAGACCACCTTGTCAATCAAGGAATTCACAGAGAACTCATGCCTTTTGGCTATAGCTATGGCTTCTAGTAAGGTGCTAGGTGAGTATGATCTCACCGCTGTCCTTAGTTCAGTTTGTAAACAACCAATGAACTTCTCTAGATAGAAGGATTCTCCAAATTCTGGATGCATGATCATCATAGTTGGTATACGAGTATCAAAATGCCTGAGTAATTCCAGTAAGGTCTCATTTAAACCTTGCTTCAAGCACATGAATTCTTCCAATAAATTATCGGGATCATCAAGGTCAAAACGGATAAGAATAGCAACAATAAAATCATCCCAACTTGAAGGCTTACAATGAGTAAGGCTCATAAACCATGCATCAACATCACCTTCAAAATGCATTCGTGCAAACTCAATTCTTTCATGATGAAGTATACCAAAATATATTGAAAAACAACCTGTGCAACGTTCAATCCATGAACGTGGATTCTTACCGTTGAAGCGGGGGAAATCAGTGTATGGCATTTTGGCTTTCTGCCACCTATCAAACTCTTCCCTGCCAACTTCCTCGCAGTCATAATTTTTTCTCATGAGAAGGTGTGTTTTCAGAGGGAATCCTTTCTTGTGATGACTTGATTCCTGAAGTACCAACTTGAACCTCTAGGAGCTCCCCCATAATTGATTTTTGACTATTTTGTCATTACACCATCTCATCAATAGAATTAACTTGTTGAATAGTCTGTTGGAAGAACACCGTGGATTGTTCTGATCTAGTTGCTTGATTCTACATCCAGTCTACATTCTTTTGCATCTCATTATTTGATATGTTGATCTGGGACTACATCGTCTCTAACTGTTTCCCAAGCATTTCTGATTGTAAATCTAGATCTGGCTCCATGTGTAATGTGGGCGCGGACAAAGCTTCTTGTTTAACTCTCAACATCTTCTTCATGGCCTCCGCATAGGGAACTCTATTTTGTGGTTCTACCATGACTTGAGGTTTCTTGTTATTTCTCCTAGCTATTTTGTGGAAGGTAGTTGAATCTACAACGCCGCTCTGATACCACTTGTAGCAAACCAGCTATTTGTTCTAATAGTTTTGTTAGCCAAGAAAGAGTAGGCAGAAGAATATAGATAGGGGAGGGTAAGAACAGAGTTGTGGGGAAAGGAACTCTGATATTACTTCATAGCAATACCATGTTGCATACAAGCTTTTATTAGCATCCTAAATCCCTAACTGCCATAACTGACAGATTCCTATCACTACACGACTCACACACGAACGGCTAACACACGATCACATAAAGCATTAACACACGATCTAATAACCACCATAACAACTTTAAAGTAAATGACTACGTGCACTTCCATCCTTGGACTGAGGTAGACTGAAGTCCTAGCCACGCATATCAATCTCTTCTTCTTGCAATTGGGTGACCTTCTTCCTATGATGTGTAACCCTTCGTCCTTTCTTTCCCCAATCATACATGACCTGGTTATCACTTGCCCGAGGAACATCAATAGGAGATGTTACATCGTATTGTTGTCAGGTCCTAAAGTACGAACGACGATAATCCACAGTGGGGCGTACATGAACTTCTTCACCGAAACGTAACTCTAGAGCTCTTCTCAGTGCAAGGTTGATAAAATCCTTCACAGAAAATAGTTTTGATACGGGATTTGCAGTGCAAAGTGGCGGCATCCTGGGATCTTTGCACCGCAATCGGGGACAAATCTACACGAGTGTGTTAAACAAACAAATGGCACCGATTTGGTTTGACTTTTAAGGATCAAATAACAATCTGGTTTGACTTTCAAGGGTCAAACGGCGCCAGATCCCGCCGGATTTTCGACGAATAACGCTGGTTCTTGATAGAGGATGGCAAGGCCCTGCCAGAGGGTAGCGACAGTTGGGACTAGAGATTTTGTATTGGAGGAATTTCCTCCCCTCTTTTTCTCATTTTTTTTTTCGATTTTGCTTCTTTGTCCCTGAAAGATATTCTTCCTTTGGTTGGTTTCTAGACAAAAGAGAAAGGAATAGGGGTGTCTAACAATAGTGGTATTGGCGGAAAACCGCTATCGCTACTAGTATCGCTTCTGCTATATCGCTTTCGGCGGTATAGCGAAAGTAGAAGCAGTGAACAAAATGCATTCCGCTATTTTAGCAGAAGCGATGGCGGTAGCAATAGCGATTTTTTGCTAATACCGCTATTATTTAACTTTCAAAAAAAAAATAAAATAAAAATAAAAATATAAATTCAGGAATTTCAGAATCTGTCCTCATTTCTTCCCTCTTCACTTCAATTTCAATTTCTAATACCGTTACTCTAATTATTTTGCGTTGATATCAACAAGTATAATAGACCTGTTGAAAAATATTGATAATTTACTGTTGTCTGTTACAGGTATCGTACAATATAGGTGGTGGTTTCAAGAAATCTATGACTTTCTTAGTTCCTACCTGTTATTAACAGTCTCTTATTAATATTCTTGTGTATTTGCCACTGCTTTAACTCTTTTTATAACTCGTGTTTCTACTACTTATTTTAGTAGAAAATTTATATCTTTGATTCATTGGATGTACGAGTTTCATTTGCTAAAAATGTTATAAAAGATTGTGGAAATTTGATAAGCTATCAAAAAAAATAAATCATCCATAGGCTGTTAAGCATTTATTTATTAGCAGAATTAGCGGTTTCCACTACTGCTATCTTAGCGGAAGTAGCGGAATAGCGGTTAGTGAAAGCGGATGAAATTTTTAAATCCGTTAACTTAGCGGAAGCGATGAAAGGCTTACCGCTACCGCTAAAATCATTGGACACCCCTAGAAAGGACATAATATTTTGAAATGGCTAGCCAATCTGCCGCCAACGAGGCAACGATAGTGAAAGCATTTTTTTACAAAAGTTGAGAATTGGAAAGAATATTTTTCCACGAATTGAATTAATAACAGTCACACGGAAACTCTAGTTACAATTGTTTTCTAAATTAAAGAATCCCTAATTCTCTAAATCTTAACTAAAATAAACTCCTATCATGAATTAACTATTTTCTAATTATCAAATAAATCAAAAGATATTTTTAATAAATATCTACAATAATAAATCTTTCCAACAAATAAGGGGTGTAAAAATTTAGCATACCCGACTCAGCGGGCTCGGCCTCTATGCAAGTGTCCGAATGGGCCAATTTGATTTGTTCTCTTACAAATCATATGCACGACAATGCAATTGGAGAGTAATACCAAATAGAAATGCAAAAGTTGATCAAGGTATATTAAACAAGAGAAACGGAACACTGGAGTATTAGGAGGAAATGTTCAGAAACTCAAGCTGAAAGATGAATAGGAATAGGAATCATCAAAGAGTACCTGTTTCCTCCTTTTTCAGCTCAGATTTTCTTGAGCTTGCAACTGTCTCTCTTTATTTCCCAACTTCTGTATTAGAATTCACAAATTAAAAGACCACAGATATTTGGTCCAACAAACAGAAAATGAACAGAGATTGCAAATTAAATAATTGAAGAAATCCCAGCAACCGAAGCATTATCCAGAGGAATATCATATGGAGCTCTAGAATTTTGCAGTCATTCAGAAAACCAGTGTATAGATAGATAAAAGCTAACAAACTTGCAAGGTAAACTAATAGCAAATGTTTCTGGTAAAGCATTGCTAAACCAGCTCTAACTTTTAAGCAACTACTAAAACATTTTATCAGGCGAGTCTAAGGCGACCCTTGCTTTGAATGCTATTCCCTCAGTAGCAAAACTTCCATGGAATTGCAGAGGAACAATTGGACCAGGCAGCCTATAGGAGATGGAGATTTTGGGAACATATCTCAAAAGTCTGCGAGTACTTCTCCACTGTTCTTCTACCAGTGACCGTTACTCCTTTAATCATCACCGTGCCATCACTCTCAATTTCACAGCTTAAGTCTCCAGTACGACAATAATTTTCAAAGATGAAGAAAACCCAGTCATCAATGAATTGCATTAGGCATGTTACAAGACAAGCATGGTTTATTTCATCTGTAACACAAAAATTTTAACTTACTTTCATCCCTTGTTACTCCAGGCGAAAATGGTATGAATCATTCGACTCCCCAACATCCATTAATCCTAGAACTGGTCCCACCTGTCCTATGGCGGCGCTCCCAGTTAACAGAAGAAACAAGATTGCTCCATTCTTCAGTGGAAAGGCAAGAGGGAAGGAATAGGATTCCACGATCCAGACATTCCCAAGAATATCGCTGGGTTGAATTATGTGCGGGATTTGCATTAGATGGAGAAGTAGATAGATGATTACCATCAGGGTTCGATATACCTTGATTAGGCCCGGTGCTAGGCCTAGGCGGCGGGTATGGAGGCTCGTACGAAGGACGTACGAAGAATGGCATAGTGAGGACTAGCGTGGTGCGCAAGGAGAAGGGACGGTTATGGCGGCGGAGGCGGAGGCCGGCTAAATGCTTCGGCTCCTGCATTGCATCCATGCCGGGAAGGTTTACGGTTATGGCGGCAGAGGCGGCAGAGGCGGTGAGTGCACCCACCGTCGATTGCAGCAGGAATTTATTTTTAGACACGTCTCAAACCTTTCCACTTGAGCCCGAAAATTTGGAAAAATATAGGAGTTGCAAATTAGCATTTTTGAAAACTGCTTGAAAACAAAACACTACAAATAGAGGCGTGTCTAAAAATAAATCAATCATATAGAATTTTGTCTGTAGATCCAAATTCCAAACAAACACACGCACTCTCTGCCAAGCCACTCCTCTAACAGCTAACTCTCCTCTAGTGCCAACCATGAACGTACACAAGATATAAACAGAATGAAACAGGATACAAGGGCAAAGTTTCAGAACAAGTATGTGTGTGTGTGTGTGTGTGTGTGTGTGGTGTATATCATATCGCTGCTCTCATGGCTCCGCCGACAGCTTCTCGCTTCATCTCTGCAGCCCTGCCACTGCCTCTGAAGTACATGAATACTTGCTGCACAATGTGAAACATTGGCAAATGATCTTGGTTTCTATTTTGATAGAAAATCAGATCATACATCAGCGATAGAGGAAAGTGTACTGCACCTGGATAACCCAAATGCTAAGGACTGATTCGATGCAGAAAAGACCGAAACCGACGAAATAGAAAATCTGAGCAACCCAAAAAAGGATCAGTTCATTCACAAAACAACCTGGAATTCAAGGATACAGCGGGATCCATGACCATTTAGAGAGGTAGCATCCTGGTGAATCATATTCTAATCGATGTTTCATGGCCTGGTGGTTATAAGGGTGTGCTTGTGTTCATTAGACCATGGATCATAGTGTTGGTTCAGATTAAGAAAGAATATTATTTCGAACAAGTGAAAAATCTTACCCCAACCAGTAAATGGCTGCCTATGAGATCTACAGCCGGTAGGATACCTCTGTTACAAAAAAACACCAAAGAGGATAAGTTCAAAAGCTATTCGTTGAAACGCTGACAATACAACTCTAGATGCATTGGTCATAGGCTATTAGCTGCAAAGCAATTTGGTGAGGTGGAAATTCAAGAGAATTATTAACTTACAGCAAGCATGGTCCAAGGGATTATAAGAGTAAATTATGGTTGATGTTAAACCATAGGAGATCATGTAAATTTGACCAAGAGTACAAGAGTGCTGGAAAAGGTTTTGGAGGTAACACTTACGCCAAAGACTTTCCTTTGAATACAACAGGAGGTGCAACAGCAGCGAAGATACAGAAAATGATGTGGAGCTGCAGATGAAGTTACAACAAGCAGGCATCTGCTTAGTTTTAAAACATATCAAAAGCATCAAAATCCAGTAAACTTACCGAGTAAAACAGGAAAAACCACCCAAACTTTAAGGCACTCTCGTTCCTGCAAAGCATGGATGTTAAAAGGAATTATGCAGAGATGATCAGTTGGTCATCCAGAATGTGCATGGCGATTGAAATAATTCTAAGCATAAGGGAAAAAGTTGGTAATGCAACAAGATAGGAAAAGAACCTGAAAGCTCTATAGAGTGGACGGTACCACAAAAAGTAGGCACCTGGAACTCCAGATATCATATAGATGACGGCCAGAAACCAAATACTAGGATCTAGTGAACAGAAAATTATGTTAGAAAACTCGTACTAGGTATGTAACTAATGATGCTCACTGAACACAGACCTCCCTCTTCTATCCATGCAGTAGTCACAGCTACAAGATTCCAAACTAGTGAAAGAGTGAGTCCTGGTCACCACAATAAAATAACAATCAGAAGCATGTATGGATGAATGATGATCCATTTCATTACCTATTTCCTCAGTCAAACTGCAGTTTCTATATGTACATGTCAAACCATTGGGAGCTTCATCACTTTCCACGTCAAAATATACTAGTAAATCTTTTATCTTAAGGAAGACGCTGAATGTTTTTTTACTATTCTTACAGAAGACCATAATATGGTAAGAATACTGCAACTGGTATGAAACCACTACTACATTCTGCCCTTGTACATGGAATTGCACAAGCAGTTTAAACAAGAAGGTTTTATTATCTGCAGGAGCAAAGTGGTTTCAACCAAGTGGAAATGACATACTTCCATCGTATCTTAACAAGATTGTAAATACCTAACAAGGTCGTAAATACAACATATTGCAGCTTTTGTAGATGAATTGGTATTTCATTTGCAATATCATGGTGGATAATGGGGAAAAAAGGCGGCCAATTCTTCTCTTCAAGAACAATACCAGCTGCAAAGAAACAAAAACATCAGAATGCCCCTCTTCAGAAATCTCAAGTAAAATGAAAACAAGGAAATGACGGATTCATTCATAAGGGGAAATCATGACAAATCAGCAAAAAGATAAAACTAGCACAATGCAACGCACCTCGTGCAGCAGTTTCTTCTTTCCTCCTTACTTCCTGGAGAGCAATACCAAGTTTAGGAACAATAAAATGCAAAACTTGCTGAAGGAACACTAAACAAGACAAACAAAACAGTGTTTCACGAAATTATTTCATCGAATACTAGAGTATTAAGATGAAATGTTCAGAAATTCAAGCTGACAGATGAATCCGAATAGGAATCATCGAAGAGTACCTGTTCCCTCCTTTTCAGCTCAGCCTCCTTAGCTTGCAGCTGTCTCTCTTTATTTCTCAACTCCTGTATTATAATTTACTTGAATTAGAAGACCACAGAAACTTGGTCCAACAAAGAAAATGAGCACAGATTGCAAATTAAATAATTGAACAAATCCCAGCTACCGAAACATTATCAAGGGGAATATCATATGGAGCTGTAGGATTGTAGAAATCAACGGGCTCTGGAGGAAGAGGCGCAAGCCTCGATTTTGCAGCAGGAGTACTCCCAGAAGTCTGAGCATTCTGAAAACCAATGTTTAGATATAAGTTAAAAAAAATTGCAAAGTAAACTAATCATTCATTTCTACAAAGGTAAAGGGAATAGCACAGATATCTTGAAAGCAAGCTACAGTATGTGCATTTATTATAAGGTATTACGATTGAAGAACCCATGTTTGCTCATATTTCGTGGTTTAAGTGATTGAGGGTTAAAACTTCATATTTGACATGAGGATGACATGATATTCTTTCAATTTTTCAGTGAGGACTGGGATCAAGAAAAATAATACATAGAATCATGCATGTTTAGAATCGGGAACTTCTTTTTGTAGAGATTGTCCCCCATTGTCTCAATATTAGATCCATAGGAACAATGGCTACTGCATCGAAATCAGGGGTATGCATGGCTGCATTCTCAATACATCTGGGAGTTGGGACTAATAATGGAGCGGAGCTGCAGGCTGCTACAGAAGGGCTGAGGCTGTGCAGAGATAAGGGCTAGGATAAAGTGATGCTTGAGACGGACTCTTCTCTACTAGTCCATTGGATCACAACAGCCAAAGACATCCCATGGTACCTGTGGGATTTTTGGAAAGCGTTCAAGGCTGTAACTGAAGGACTAACCTATGAGGTGAGGCACCAGTACAGAGAAGGCAATGCAGCAGCGGACTTCCTGGAAAGCGCGCTGCTGGGGGGCTAACAGGACACTACTGGAGCCATCAGGAGCTACCTTCGGGACTGAAAGGCATACTTAGGCTTGACAGGCTGAGGGTGCCAGCACTAAGGCACTACTAGCTGCTACCAGCTAGAAACATGTAGAGCTATGATACATACGGCTGACCCTATTTTGTATAGGTTTGGCTCTCACCTAAAGAGAGCCACATAAATAAAGGATGGTAATTTCATAAAAATAAAAATAAAAATTAAAAAGCACTCTGCCTCATCGGCTGCAACACCAAGGCCCTAGAGGAACTGCTCATCACAAGTTATTCTTACATAAGTCACTCCCAGCATAAACATAAACTTCAATTTTACGATGTATATATGTTCTCTTTTTTATAGTTGATCAACTTTATAATCTTACTGTTAGAATTTTAGGCGTTGGATTTGTGATTCTTGAGACAAAACGTTTAGCAACCGTTAGTTAAATGTAATATTTAAGATTGAGAATGAAAATTTAAAGAACAAACGATATAAATTCCGTGGTTCACCGAGTCCTTAGATCTCGGGTACATCCACATTGAGCTCTGATAAATCAGAGTCTCACTGCCTTTCTTATTAACTTCCTCTTTCACAAAACAAGTACAACACTAGCAATCCACCGCAGATCTGCCAACAAACCACACAATAATGCTCCAAAAGATATAAAAGTGACTCAAGTCACTATACAACAACAACCAATAGATTTCTAAGGTGGAAACGAGACAGTTTCCTCAAAAATAGATCAAAACAGAGAAATCGACATGGAATCGCCAAGAAATTAGAGAGAATATCTCAAAATATCGATATACGTGCTTGAAAATGAGTCAAAAGTCCTTCATCTTCTCTCTCCTTCGCCTTATATACTTTGGATCAAATCAGATCTCATCCGTTGAAAGTGGATGATCGTGTGGCTGAATTTGGAAGTTGGCACCGGTTGATCTTGACCATTGAAGCTATGAACGACTCAGATCAAATGACAGTTGA
>JAOWBN010206078.1:0-14330 GCA_028565015.1 Pinguicula moranensis | reverse complement strand
TAAAAAATAAGCGGGTCACGGAATTGAATTCTCTGACCCGCTTTTTTTACTGTGTGTATAGTAAACGTAGAATTATACTCCAATTCCATTATAATGACACGTAATTCTGTCTAGTAAACGGGGCCTAAGTGTGAGGGATCGAAACCTGAGTAATACACTTTTTGGATTATAATAGCTAAAAAACATGTAAATAGAAGAGGCAACCCAAATTTGTTCCTGGGACATTTCCATTATTTAACGAACACTAATACCAACTGAGCCAGCAAACGTTTGATGTTAGTTCAAGAACAAATATAATTAGATTATCTAGGGGGGGGGGGCAAAATAAAAAAATATTTTTTTACATGTCACCCCCTCCCTCCGCCCCTGACTAAATGGTATGTATTTGTGGAATAAAATCGAAGTTGCACGTTGCATTCATTTTCAGTGCGCCAGGGGTGGCATATGGCCCTAATGCCCCAAAAAAATTTAAAAAATTAGTTTTGCAGGGTTATTTTTCTTTTGAAATTTATGTTAGACCCATCCTTCCTTCCCTTCGTCGGGGTCTCGTTCCCCGTGGCGGCCTATCTCCATCCCTGATTCTTGTCCCTGTAACACTAGATTAGTACAGTTATTATACTAATGGCTAATCGATCAAAGTTTGCATAAGGAATAACAAAGAATTTCGTCCTTCAAAATCAAGAGAAGTATCTCTATGGTAGATAATAATTTTATTTAATAATCCAATATCATAATTTAGTCTATAAACCGAACTAATATAGCTAACAATCCTTGTCAACAAATTCGAAAGTTTGGTTTGTTAACTAAAATGACATGACCGAAAAATTTAGGCTTATTTGACTAGAACTTCATGACTGAAATTGAACTCTAACTTGTAGTACAAACTCATGCCTAAATTTTTTTTTTGGGTGATTAATAGAAATTAAATTGCACAAAATTTGAGATCTACACACTATTGCAAGCCTTGGACCCTTTAAGAAGGGGCAAAAGCTTCCAAGCACTATATGTACATACTCAAGGGCTAGAATAGGTGCCTCGGCCCGGCCATATTTCGTTTCAAACATTGGACAATGGCATAGAACTCGAGATCATAGGTGGAGTAGTTCTTCTTTGATCCCAAAAGCTTTTCACTAAAGAAGGCCACTGGGTGACCCTCTTGACTCAACACCCCGCCAATGCCAACTCCATATGCATCATAATTCACCTCGAACACCTTGTCAAAATCAGGGAGGACTAGAACAGGTGCCTCGGCCATATTTCGTTTCACCAACTGAAAAACTGGCCTCAGCCTCATCAGACCAATAGAAATCTCGCCCCTCGAGGCATTCTGTGATAGTGGCGATCAAGGGTGTGAAGGTTTTGATGAACCGGCGGTAGAAGGACACCATTCCATGACAACTCCATACATCATGTATGCTCTTGGGTCTTGGCCACTCCACAACTGCATTAACTTTCGCTTCATCTGCATGAACATCACCTGTAGGCATAACAAAACCAACAAAGAAAATAGAAATAATGAAAAATGAACACTTCTTCTGATTTACAAATAAGCACTCCCTCCTTAAGGTCTCAAAAACAACACGTATGTGCTCAATATGTGCCTTCCACGTTGGACTGTAGATGAGGATGTCACGAAATATACCACCACAAACTTTTTCATAAAAGGCCTCAAGACTTGGTGCATGAATTTCATCAAGGTGCTTGGTGCATTGGATAGCCCCAAAGGCATAACAATCCACTCATACAATCGATGGGACGTCTTAAACATAGTTTTTCATTCATCTCCGGCCCTGATATTGATATGATGGTATCCACTTTTAAAGTCGATTTCTTAGAAGACCTTAGAACCAGATAATTGATCCAACATGTCCTCTAATCGAGGAATCGGAAACTTGTATTTCATGGTGATCCTATTGATGGCTCGGCTATCAACACACATGCACCAAGACCCATTCTTCTATGGCACAAGTAGGGCAGAGACCGCACACGGGCTTATGCTCTCTCGAATATTGCCCATTTCCAACAACTCCACCACCTGTCTCTACAACTCCTTAGCTTCCGTGAGACTAAGGCGATATGCTGGGCGATTTGGCAAACTTGACACTGGAACAAGATCAATTTGGTGTTGAATGGACCTCATGGGTGGTACCCTAGGAGGAAGATCCTCAGGCATCAAGCCATTGAACTCAGCCATCAACCGTTGCACCTCAATTGGAAGATTTGCCTCCTCTTTTGTTGCATCATTCTCATGGGGCAATAGAGCATACACCAGACCCTCGTTCTCTATATCAATAAACCTGGACATTGAAAGTAGATTAGTTTCTTTTATCGGGGTAGGAATAGGTCCTTCCCGCTGGGGTACCAACACGACCTTTTTACCTTTAATGCTAAGGGAATAGGTGTTCTTGCGTCCATAATGCACAACACTGTGATCAAACTGCCAAGGTCGACAAGCATCCATGGTAACGACATCACACCAAACATCATCAAAATACTTCTTCCCAATTGAAAAGGCTATGAAGCAACGCTTATCAACGATTACCTCACTACCTTTGTTTAGCCATGACAATTTGTATGGCTTGGGATGACCAACCGTCTTCAAATTCAACTTTTGGACAGCTTCCACTATCAATGATCAACTTGCAAGCCTTTTTCTTAATGGTGCACGTAATTTGGAAGATA
The DNA here is from genome assembly GCA_028565015.1 of Pinguicula moranensis. NCBI lineage: Eukaryota > Viridiplantae > Streptophyta > Magnoliopsida > Lamiales > Lentibulariaceae > Pinguicula > Pinguicula moranensis. The sequence goes on along the minus strand of JAOWBN010206078.1, from coordinate 11,648 downwards.
TTGTTCCTCAACCAATCATCCTCAGAGTCATCCTTGGGTATCAATAGGCTCTTGCGGACAACTAGAGTCTCATGCTATCACCATACAACACATTATCTATCTCCTCATCATATATAGGCTCGTCCATCTCCTCATCCTCATCTTCCATGCTTTCCTCAATCAACAAGTTTTATCCCTTATGGTTATCTGGATTCCTACATCCAGGCGATCTATTCCCCTATTTACCACAACGATAACATTTAATGGTAGAATTAGTGTTACCCTGCAGTTGTCTTTAAGTGGAATGAGGACCCTGAGGTTGTACAACTCGGTTGCCTTCTTGGTATGGAATTGATTGCGTGCTTTGACCACTCCTGGTCCATGGCTTTTTGGTTGCTATTTTCAACAACTAGTGCACATTGATAAGCCTTCGAAACACTCCATAAGGACTAAAGACTTAGCACATCCTGCCAGGATGGGAGTAATACTCCCACATACCGTGCCACCAATTACTCCTTGGATTTGAATAGATCATTTCAGACAATTAATTGATAGAACTCCTCGATGTACTCTTCGATGAACCTCGTGCCTTGCCTCAACGTGTGAAGTCGTTGAAACAAAGCTTGAGTACAACCAAAAGGGAGAAAGTGTCCCTTCATCTTTTTCTCATCTTTTCCCAATTAGTGACGTTGGGTTTTGCCTTGCTTCTGTCGTGAATGTCTCAACTGCTTCTACCAAGCAGAAGCTCGTTCCTTGAGTTGAATGGTAACCAGCTTCACCTTCACATCATTAGGAACCTTCTTGTAATCGAAGATACACTCTACTTCACTAACCCAATCCATGAACCCATCGACTTGCAACATCCCAGAAAACTCGGGTAGATCAATTTTGAAACCAAAATTCCTATGACGTTCATCCCGACCATGGTGTTCTTGACCTCAAGCACTATGGTGATATGGATTGTAGAAGGTGGAATCAAAATCATGATCGGAGACCTCACGATCGTTGTAGCTTTGCGTTGGGTTAATTCTGCAACTTGCCTCTGCAAATTATCAATTATCTCATCCCATTCATCACGGCCATGGCATTGAGCCTCCACATTTGGCCCATGGCATCCACGACCACGTCTTTATTTGAATAACTCCCTAGTCAAAGTATAAAAATGTAGCTAACTAATTTATTTGACTTATAAAGATCAAGACCATAAACAATAGAATGAGTCCACATGAGTGACATGTCCAAAATATTTGCCATGATTGCTTTGATCCTTCAAGTCATGATATTCCAATGCCATCAAGGTGCAATCAGAAAAATTGGCTTCACCTATATCGGATCCTACATCACCTGGCATGCTTTTATTATTATCTAGATTCTCATCTTCTTTGTGGCTTCAACAATAGAACCCTATATCATCATTACTCACCATCTTTGAACTTGCTACTTGTACGTAGAGATTAGAGAAAATGGAATATATCTTGCATTTGCATATCCTACTAATTTCAAATTATGAAAGTTTGATTAATACAAGCATATGGACGATGGGCATGGATTTGGAATTGGAAACTCTATTTAAATATGAAATCAACTTATTATATGAGCTTGAGTAGGAATTAGATGAATAATCCCCCTTTGATGTAGAGGAAAAGTGGGCAAGGCATCAACAAGGAGATGAAAATTATGCACAACAAAGAATGCTAACCAATTGATCCGGCAATAAAAGGACAACTTTCATCCCCAATGCCATTGATGGTAATTGCTTTCAACGGGCACTTTCTTCAAGATTGAATACCAACACTGCAAAGCCTTCAATTGAGAAATGTCATAATTTGGCCAATACGGGATGCAAACTCGCCAAATTGAAGAAGAATCACCGGATCAGCTACTCACAATTTGTGCCTGCTCCTTCCAATTTTGAATATTGCTCTATAGATGGTTATGGAAGCCCCTTCTTCTCCACAAAGAACCCTCCGTCAATTACCAAGGGCATTTGTCCCTAATGAGAAGCCAAAAAAGTAGGATGGAATGGAAAATGGCCTCTCCTTGAAAATTGAAAAGTTTGGATTTACGGGAAATGAGTTATCGACTTCAAAGCTGAAAGCAAACTAATAGAATCTATTCTGGAAGTGTTCACCATTCAGAGCTGGTTCATCATGCAGGAAAGGAGGACGAATGTTTTTCATTTTTGTTATAGTGATTGGCATAGATGACCCGTATTAATTATGGATGATTAATCTTCTGCCATCTGTACCTGTATCTAATTCGGGTTTTGGCAATAAAAATTTCTTTATCTAAAAAAGATACAAGCATCAAACTTAAAACTTAAAACAAGAACACCAAGTTTATAGAGGTTCGCCAATGGGTACACCCTCTTGAACAAGGCGAAGTAAGCTCTATGCTATTAAGGAAGGCACACCAAGTAAGGAAGGAAGAACAAGTACGGAAGGAATGTCCAAGATGAAAGAAGGATCATCATGTCTTATGGAAAGTTTCTAATCTATGAAAATGACATATTTACCTGTAATATTTTTAATTAATTACCTTGCAATTGTATAGTTATTTTAGGATATAGCCATAAATACATAACAATACACTTGTATAAATTTGCACATACATTATGAATGGAATCATTGAATTCTCTCAATATTATATGGTATCGGAGCAAATTCGATCCAAGAATTCTTCCCAAACTGTCCAAATTCTAGTGACTCCTCCCTTTCACTGCCCAAATTCCGATGGTTTCTCCCTCTCCTCCTTAAAAAAATCAGCTATTTCTACTTCTAGCAATGGACTCCACTCATCAAAACGGACACGGACCAAATTGCCACTTGTTTGCGATCACCATCTCATCACACAACAACATCAAGCTTACCTCCACCAATTATCTTTCATGGAAACTCCAATTTCAAGCCACCCTCATGGGCTATGATCTTGAAGGCTATGTTAACAACATCATCTCCACTCCACAGTCCAACATTACGAAGGAGGGCAAAGAGTCTCCCATTCTGTCATTTTAGACTTGGAAGCGATAAGATAAGTTAATATTCAGTGCTCTTATCGGTACCACGTCACCCACCATTGACCCTTTGCTGAATCAAGCATCTTATTCTCAAGACGCGTGGGCTATCCTCGAGGATACTTTTTCCAAGCCCTCCCGAGGGCATGTTAAGCAGACCAAGGATCATCTCAAAAATCCTGTTCAAGGTTCCTGAAGCATTTCCAAATTTATGCAGTTTGTTTGTGGTAGAGCTGATGAACTTGCGACTTGCAACTTTGGGCAAACTGGTCGATGATGAAGATCTGGTGGAGAAGATCCTTGATGGGCTTGACCCGACATACAAATCCATCGTGGATTCCATAAATGCCAGAGACACACCCATCTCCTTTGATGAGTTGCATGAGAAGCTGTTGCATTGGAAAATTCTGGTTTGTCAATCATTACCTGCCTTGCAGCCCGCCATGACAAATCCCATAAACTGAACCGTCCAAGAACCATCCTCAGTTCTCGGTTAGTTCTCCTCCACCATGGTAACATCCTGACACCTCACAGACTGATATTCAATCACCACGCTCGTACCTCAAAGTATCAAGACTGCAACATGCAATGTCATTCAGCCAAGCGGTGTCCTCAGTTTTGCCTGGTTTCGCACGGTGAGAGCTCGGGCCACCCCTCACCTAGTTACCGAACCATACACCAATGCCCGGCCGCAACCTCCCCTTCATGGCAATCGTGCGCCCACTATGCACCATTGGCGGCACGCCGTCCATCTCCTGGCTTCTTAACAGTGGTGCTTCCCACCATGTTACCAGTGACCTAGAGAATCTCTTGTTGTACACCCTGTATGCTGCCCATGATGAATTCATGATAGGCGATGACACAAGTCTGCCTATCACTCACACGGGTTCTACTTCCTTGCCCTCATCTACTTGCACCCTTCACCTACATAATGTTTTATGTGTTCTTGCCATCAAAACAATAACTTATCTCTATATTTCAATTGTGCCTAACCAATAATGTGTTTGTTGAATCATGGCTTTTGGTTTTGTGGTGAAGGATCAACAGTCGGAGGTGGCACTTCTAATGGGAGCAACTAAAAATGGAATGTATGAGTGGTCGTCCAATTTTTCACATTAACCTCCCCTTGTTTTGTTCTCTAGCGTTTGGACCACCTTGGTCGACTGGCATAATTGTCTTGGTCACCCAACACCTCCAATCTCTTTTCATTTAGTTTCGCACTTTAAATTATCTATCGCTCAGTCTTTGTTGCCTACTGCCTGTAATGCCTGTTATTTCAATAAAAATCATAAGCTTTCATTTTTCACCTCGACACTTGTGTTCACTTACCCTCTTGAGCTCATATTCTCCTATGTATGCACGTCCCCAGTTTTATCATATGACAACACCAAGTACTATGTCATTTTTGTTTACCACTTCACCAAATATGTCTGGCATTCCCCCTTTACAAATTACACGTTCAGGATGTGTTTGTCAACTACAAGACGTTTGTTGAAAACTATGTTGACCTCAAATATAGTCCTTGTTCATCGACAATGTGGGAGAATACATGGCACTTACCCCCTTCTTAGCCATCCATGGTATTAATCATCTCACCACACACCCATACACTCCCGAACACAATGGCTACTCTGAACACCGTCAGATGCACATTGTCGAAAATGGTCTGTACCTGCTTACCCATAGCTCCATGCCCTTGGTATACTAGAACCATGCCTTTGCCACTGTCGTATACCTAATTAACTGTCACCCTACGCCGATTTTGGACATGTCTTCCCTTTTCGAGAAAATTTTCCAATCTAGTCCCAACTATACAAAGCCGAGGACCTTTGGATGCCTTTGCTACCCATGGCTTTGGCCATTCATCAAGCACAAAACTGGCATCACGCTCTATGCCACGTGTCTTCATTGGCTACTCCCTCACCCAAAGTGCCTACCCGTGTCTTGACACTTCTATCTTTCGAGTCTATGTCTCACACCATGTTCGGTTTGTCTAGTCCATCTTTACATTTCACCTGTCTCAGTTCCACCTACCTCTTGCCGACATCTCAAACTTGGCTCAACCAACATCTCTCTTACCACAGGTCGCCCTTGTGCCTGCTCACCGTCACTGGACGTCCCCTTAGACGCACCTGCCCAAAGTCCCTACCATCCTATCGTCCCTGCCAATCCAGCACTACAACAATTGTCGCTAAGCACCCAACCTGTCGTCACCCTACAAGCCGTGCCTGCCGAGACAAACAACACAACCAACATCCCCCTGCCTGCCGTCCCTGCGACAACACCAGACCCTCCAGACAACTCTTATAGTATGATAACCCGTGCCATGAACAACATCCATTTCCCCACAAAAAAGCTCATACTGACCGTTCACCTCCCTATCTCAACTAACCATGAACCCACCACATCAGTCAAGCCCTCGCTGGCGCCAAGCCATGCAAGTTGAGTTTGATGCCATTGTTCGTAATGACACATGGGAGCTGGTACCGTCTAATAAGGCACAAAATGTCGTTGGCTGCAAATGGATATTTCGTACTAAACACTTACCTAATGGTTCTGTTGACATGTATAAAGCTCGACTAGTCGCGAAGGGATTTCATCAGCACCATGGGGTTGATTACCACGACACGTTCAGTCCTGTCATCAAACCCTCTACCATCCGCCTTGTGCTATCCATTGCCGTCAGTCGTGGTTGGACTCTCAGGCAGTTTGATGTCAACAATGCCTTTCTGCAGGGTCACCTGAGTGGGGATGTCTTTATGGTGCAACCAATGGGCTTTGTGGACCAAGACTGCTCGGACCATGTGTGCAAACTGCACAAAGCCATCTATGGACTAAAATAGGATCCCCATGCCTGGTACTCTGAACTTTGATGCTTTCTTATTACTTAGGGCTTCCTAAATGCTTAGTCCGACACCTCTCTATTTGTTCTGACCACGTCCTCTGATGTGCTTCCATTCTTGTGTTTGTCAACGACATCATTCTTACCAGCCCTGATCCACCAACCCTTCAGTACTTGTGACCGCACTAGTTGCTCGATTCTCTATCAAGGACCTAGGTCCTCTGTCATTCTTCCTCGACATTGAGGTTATTCCAAAGCGCTATGGTGTCCTGCTCTCTCAAAGGAAGTATATTCATGATCTCCTCCACCGGACACGCATGGATGATGCCAAGCCTTTTCTCACCCCCTGGCCATGGACCAACCGCTAGACCTTCAGGACAATGCCATTATGACTGATGCCTCTGAATATCGTACCGTTGTGGATAGCCTTCAGTATCTAGTAATCACCCACCCGGATGTTGCGTTCGCAGTTAACAAACTCTCTTAGTTTATGGATTGCCGGACCGTCACTCACTAGGCTACCACTAAGCGTCTGCTTTGGTACCTAAAGGGTACTTGTGATCATGGCCTGCTTCTTTGGTCCAATGCTCAGTTCAGTATCCATGCCCCTTCTATGATGTTGACTGGGTTGGGAACAAGGATGACTATACCTCCACCAGTGCATACATTGTCTACCTGGAGGGTAATCCGATATCTTGGAGTTCCAAGAAGTAGCGAATGGTCGCCCGTTCCTCCACTAAAGTTGAGTATCGTGTTGTTGCTATGATGGCTGCCGAACTTTGATGGATATGTTTGCTACTCACTGAACTTGGCTTTTGTCGAATGCATCGGTGATCTACTATGACAACATCGGCATCACCCATCTATGCTCCAACCTGGTCTTTCACTCTAAAAAAATACATTGCGATTGATTTCCACTTCATCTGCGAGCAAGTTGAAAATGGCGGTCTCCGGTCCACAATGCTAATCAGCTGGCCGATGCCCTACCTAACCAAGGCCTTACCCTGCCCACTGTTTCTCCATCTCCGTGACAAGATTGGTGCCTCCTCTCGGAGCTCCATCTTGCGGGAGCATATTAAGGAAGACACATCAAGTATGGAAGGAATGTCCAAGGTGGAAGGAAGATCATCACGTCCTATGGAATGTCTCTAATCTATGGAAACAACATATTTACCTGTAATGTAATTAATTACCTTGTAATTGAATATTTATTTTAGGATATAGTCATAGATACGTAGCAATACACTTGTATAAATATGCATCTACATTATGAATGGAATCATTGAATTCTCTTAATCCTACATATGCACTATAATTGAGAAACGTTTATAGAATACACATGCTCTCCACAATCAAATATCATACACGCATCTCACAAGCTCGTAAGGAAAAGAAGAAACAAGATCTTTTTACTCTTAATTGCACTCACTCTCTTTCAACTCTCTAGCTAACAAAGCTTCAAGATCTAAAATCCTCTCTCAAACTACTTCACCACTTTTCTTAGATGACGAAGGATGCAACTGAAGTTAGAAGAGTCAGAATGATTCTCCTTAAGTAATCTGATTAACCGCCGAATTTAGTTAGTGGCCTGTTATGAGACCAATCATCTATTCTTGGTCTGATCCATGTTCCACTTTACTTGATGATTGTCCTTAAGTAATCTCTATTTTTTAATGTAGTGGCTGACAACCATTAGCGGGCTCATATAGTTTCACCACTACTTAGCCCACCAAGAAATATAGGCCAAAAGTTCAAGAGATTTCAAGAAAAAAATTGATTCCTTTAATCAAGCTGAATAGGCAAGGAAAATTGAGTAAAAAAAACTTGGACGCTTGTATTTTTTCTTTGATGAGAAGTTTTATTTATTATAATATAATTAAAATATTTATAGGGGCATTTATGGGATTACACTGTGATGAGCCAATTTTATACCTATTTTATGTAGACTATTTCGGTCTAATTTGGCCATATTTTGATAGGAGGACACACTGTTTATACTCAATTCTCTTCATTTTGTAATTACATGTCATTTAATGCTCCTAGGAGAAAAGGAAGGAGAAGGACCCTAAAAGTCCCATAAATTCAAGATTTAGATTTAAGGTCGTGGCCCCAAATCTACAATTCACAGCCCCAGTCTAGATGCCACAAATCTGTTTTGGCGGGAACTTACAAGAGAGTGTAAAATGACCATTTTACCCCTATCTAATTCAATCAAAACTTCCCGAAGAAGCTATCTCTCACAAAGCTTCCCGAGAAAGCTAACTTACACACATATCTCACGAGAAACAAGATACAGAAACCATTCTAGGAGGGTTTCCCATTTGAGGGACGTAGTCCCCCTGAAATCATTGATCAATTCTTTCTATCACTCTTAGGGAGAAACAATTATGGGGAAGGTTCCTTCCTAGGATCCAGGGCACAAGGCAACAGCTACTTGGAGAGGAGCCATGGAGAAGAAGGAGGAGCTCCAATGACTCCCCATTAATCCAAGAGGGTTTATTGCCTCTATGAACTTAACTTTTGTCTATCTTTTTGTATGGCTTGAACCTTATTTTAGGGCATGATGTAGCCACTTGTGAGTTTAGTTGTGGACTTCAAATGTCTTAAGCAATGGACTACAACTCTTGTCAATGAGAGCAATGTAACCCTTGTGAATTTAGTTGCGAATTTCTAATGTTTAGTTCTTTGGAAATGTTGTTGTTGCTATTCGGTTTTATTGTGCTTTTTCCTAACTCGCATTTGTCTAGCTAAAATTTGCATGTTCAATAAACATGATGGGAGGTCGAGAGGCACAAATCATGCTAGGAATGGTAAGATCAACGATAATCGCCATAACATGAGAATGCCTATGGGGTTATTGCTACCGTGTGTGGATTTCCTAAACTTAAGGCCTTCGGTGTATTGAAGTGTGACATCAAGAGATGCATGCTTATATACTGTAAGAGGGATGATCGAGCTCGAGGGAGACTTCTGTCTAAGAGGAAAATTCGATAGATAACAAAACAGCTAATCCAAAGAGTAATCGTAGAAAGAAACTAAGCTCACTAGATGGTGAAGTTACTATCCCTAGATGTTCTATCCAAGTATTGTTTGCATTCGTACCTTGTTGATCAGTTCTTTATTTTAGTCTTTTTCATATTTTATTTGTTGGTTAGTACTTGCCTTTTTGTTATTTAGTCCAAATTGCATAAAACTCCCTAATTTTGGTGATTACCATCTATAATTCTCGTGGTTCGATGCTCTTCTCATTATTTTATTACTTGTGCGACTTGTACACTTGTAAGTAGCGAATACTACATGTATTTGTGCATCACGCTGTTACGTGTCTAATGCATCTTTATTTTTTTAGATAACATGGTGTCCGGGGGCATGTGATTACGCTATTACATGTCTAATGGACCTCTATTTTTTTAGATAACTATGGTGTTCGGAACTATTTTACCCCTCCATATGAACTGAGCCAAACTCGGGCCTTAAGCCTGTGGTCGTGGCACCAATTAATTGTTTGCGCCCAATGAGTATTGAACACTGAATCTCTGAGCATCTTCAGCTTTTAAGTCTAGACCTTCCACCTTGAGGCCAACCCATTGGAGTTCTTTTTGTGATAAGTAAAATTTTTGTATTTTATATACAAGGAATTTAAAAAAAGACCAATTAGCTCGAGCTAATTAGTCGTCACGATACAACATACAACTATACTAGCTAGCATACATGTCTTTTAAATCTGAAGAATCAAAATAAGATAAAACGGAATCAAATACGAAGATGAATTTGAATAATTCAGTTAGATTTTGACTATCGTAATATCCTCGGCCTTTCAAGAATGTGCGATGGCGAAGACATGGTTCCCTGGCTAACTGATTGACCGGTTGTTTTGAGACCAAGGTGGTAAATTTACCTTTGGACCTAGATAAGGTAATAATTTTCCATTGTGCGGAATTGAACGTTGGCGGCGTAACTGCTTGTGGCGATTCCGGTTGCGACAGCCTATCTGAATTTTCAAAAAGGGCCACAAATTTTAAGCCTATCCCATCTTCAATTTTAGGTCTACCCACTATGTGATGATCTTTTAAATTTGGTTCATCATAAATTGTATCACTGCCCAACCCATTTAGATCATTGACATGTTGCATAATCGTAGAATCTGTTACAGAATCATCCATATGATTCACCTCAATGGCCGTCCCTCGGGGCATCACTTATGCTTCCACTGTGCTCTATCCCGACTTGTGACATATCTGTTTGCCCCTTTTGCATTATACCCTGATATAAGTCTCCATCTGCCACCATCACTACTGGGAAAATTGTCCACGATGGGGGAAATTTGCAAAATGATAAGAAATATAGGAGGCTTGCAAACTTTCCATGAAGCTTGATATAGAGGTTTTCGGGAACAAGAAGCGTTCTCCATTACATTTTGAGGTTTTTTCACCAAAGGGCTTTTTGACGACTAGTGTCCACTCACCACTGGAATCTCCAACTATCGTGTCAGTATCTGCTTCCGAGTTCAAGCTTGGCTTCAAGAAACCCATTGGAGTTTTAATGCATCTGTGTTAATTCTTCTTCTTCTTTTAGGTCTGGGCCGAAACCATTATTTTTGGTCCTGGATGATAAACACAGTACAACTCTTCTAAATGCCCAAAGAGACCTAGCCTAGCCTAGCCTAGCCTAGGGGCCATTTCAATTTAATGATTGGTATAAATACAAGAATTTTAGTTTGTCTTGATTTGGGTAGACAGATATTAATGGAAAACATACGAAGGAGAAAGACACGGTATATAGATTTAGTTAAGCATTAAAGAGGAGGCAGACCAAGCCTTGATGCATCACACTTAAATTTGTCTATTGACTGAAAAATAATTAGAAAATATAAAAATTAATTTTTTGGGGCAGATTCCTGGTAGTACTTGTTGGTAATCTTAATTATTTCAACGGTTTAGGGGTTTAGGATAAAATATGAGCACCATACTTTCCCTTTTCAACCAAATATATTTATTTTATTTTTATCAAAAATCAACAACAACCATAACCTACTCAATATATTCACAATTAAGTTGGGGTCTTTGGGGTTAGATGTAAGCAGCCTTACTCTTATAATTATACAAAAAGTCTATTTTCATTGCAACCCATGATGCATTACGTCATTTGATGTATAGATTCCATCAACTACATTAATTGAAGCACTGGAATTTAATAGATTTATTTTGATTTAGTCCATTATTAGTACAAAATTAAAAGACTCTTTCACCTCAATTTGCAATAGACACCAATTTTATCAAAAAAAAGCTCCATAAATAATCACATATAATATATATATATATTATATCTCAAACATTAAGAAAATAAAAAAAAATAAAAGAGCAAGTGACTAAGGTGATACTACCTTCAATATTAGGCCCCTCAATAGAGCAACAAAGGACTATTATTGATCCTCAGATCCGTGAAAAAGTTAGATTCGTAAAAAAGTTAGATCAAATGATTTAAAATACTCAAATCAACGAGAAGCAAAAACATTGAAAACAGAAAACGGTTGCTAAAAATGAACTAAACAAGACAATTAAAAAGCCAAAAGCTGGCACTTTTCTTTTGTCCTTTTTGTGATTTTACCCCAATCTCAATCCTCCTTCACCCTTGGCTATGAGGATTTGACTGAAAATTCTTCTTACCCAGATTGTGTTTGTTGTTGTGCATCCACACTTTGAGCACTCTCCTCTTGACCCCGACTTCTTGACAAAACTGCTGAACCACACCTTCCTCTTGCTTTTGCATCTTCCACCCAACTTTCTCAGCAAAGCTCAGCATTTTCTCCTTCTG
>JAOWBN010206067.1:0-14330 GCA_028565015.1 Pinguicula moranensis | reverse complement strand
TGGGGGTTTTGTTGACGTATTTGCAAGTGCACAAAGTCGGACAAATAATAAAGTAATTAAATCGAGTGTCGAACAACAAGATTATACGTTGATGAACACCAAAATTGGTGAGTTTTACACAATTTGGATAATTTATAAGTTGGAGAGTTGTTAAACAAGGTACTGAACATGAACGTAATGAAATATAATAAAACAAGAAGTTTTTTTTGGTATTTTTCAATTTGACAAACACAACGTAAATGATAACTTCACATGTTTAAAGGATTTAGGACGACCGACTTCACCATTTAGTGTTCTTGGAAAGTTTTTTTCTCAATTTAATCTTTTAATGATTTATCTAGTTGTCTACCAGATTTTTTTCTTTTAATTGTTAATCTTGCTCGAGTAATACCACCCATCTCTCAATATGTAAGCATTCATCTCACAATCGCATACTTGAACATACCAAAAGCATTAAACTTAGGAAATTCTCTCACGGTAACATTAATCCTATAGACATTCTCATGCTATAGTAATTTGCTTTAGTTTTATCAAATTTAGCATAGTTTTTATCTCTCGGCCTTCAACTATGCTTAGTGAACCAAACAACATCATCAAATCCCAAAAAGCTAAACATTCAAAATAAACTTCCAAGTTCACTAAGGACTACATCATGCCCTAAAAAGAGATTCTAGCACATGCTCATGGTACGGGCTTCACGTAAACAAGCTGAATCTGAGTTCATAATGTCAAGAACGACAACAAAGAAGAAAAAATCCCCTTTGGATGAATAGTGAACTCGAGCTCCTTCCTCTCCGAGCTTATTAGATGATCCAAAGACAGATAGATATGATGTGTGGAGAGTTAATATATTGTCTCGTGGGATGTGTAATTAGAAATCTTTCTTAACAAGATTGGAGAAGATATTTTCCCGAAGTGAGGGCAAAATAGTTCGTCTACACTTTTTATGCACTTTTCTGCCAAAATGTGTGTTGTATGCTGATTGGAGTAGCGACTTGTAAATTTTGGGCCACGGCCTTTTGATTTTGGTTGTTTATTCTCAATTTCTCGATTTGTCAATCATCACCTTCAATAAGAAAAACACAAGAAATAAAGATAAAATGATCATTTATCCTTTGAAAATAAGCGGTTTTAAGCATAAAAGTCAAATATAAGTTGGTAAACCAACTTATCAGGTTCTTTTTTGGATGCACTAGGACGAGAGGGACTGGATGCGATAAGAGTAGAATCCTCTTCAAACATTGATCCATAAGTATAAAGTTGCACGTGATTTTGGGAAGGATCCCTCACTACTTTAATTTCTAAGCTGGAATCAGATGACATTTCCGTTCTTTCCACAAACACACCTATGCCTAAGATAAGGAGTTCAAGGGAAAAAACAGACTATTTTGTTATAATAGGGAATTGAATTTGGTGAACATCAATGGTAGATAGATAGCATAACCCAAGACTCATTCTGAAAGCACAAACCAACAAAACATATAAGAATTTTGGGCTAGGAGAGGGGATGGTTAAAGCTTAAATGCGTATAGAGGAATACTTATATAAGATGAAATCTGTTAGGCATGAAATTTGCATGCTCCATATTGAGAATGAGGAATAGTCAAAGTCCCAGGTTTGATGCTTCGACAAGCGATTTTCTAGTAACAGGAAGATCATGAGCGGAATAGTTGGACCAAATAATTGTTCTTGATTTCTTGGTTTCTGTAGTTAGGTTTACAGCGATATATAGTGTTTTGGACTAATTCTAGATTAGGGAGGATCCCGATATTTAAGGAAAGAATCGATCACATTGATTCTTTCCTTTAAGACATTCACGGTAAATCCTTCCCTTTTCGATCATTATGTTACGAACTGGAGAGGAATCTCTTTGTTTATTTGAATTCTTATTCTAAAGAGATTTAGGTTGCATGTATCTTAGGCTTCATGTAAAGGTTGATTCTATGATTTTCATAATGATAATAGAGTAGACCCTCTGGTAGGCGTTTAATCAATTCTTTGGTTTTAACATTCGTTTCTAGTATAGAAGTTGGCTAGGTGTTGATGTTTCATGCTTTGATTGATTTTCTACGGCATAACATAATTCTTCCATTTTGTTTCTTTTCCATCAATTAGTCTGAACAGTCTTTGTTTTTATTTTGGTCAATTCGTTTGGCTTGCTGTTTTCGTGTATCTACTAGTTGATCCTCCGATCGAACAAATGGAAGGCTAACAGTTTTTTCTTCAAGTTTTCCTTTAATAAAGTGTTTTTGTTCACTTCAATGTGTTTTGTTCGGTCATGCTGAACTAGATTTTACGAGATGCTAATATACACTTGGTTATCACACTTTAACTAACACGTGCCTTGTACATGACAACCAACTTCCTCCAAAAATTTCCTGAGCTGAAGTATCTCAGTTAACCCTTGGGTTACTCATCGAAACTCTGTTTCTGCCCTTGATATCTCCACAACATTTTACTTCTTGCTTTTCCAGGCTACAAGATTTCTTCCTACCATCATGAAGAATCAGGAGGTAGATCTCCTGTGTACTGGATTCTCTGCCCAATCAACATCTTTATGTCTTTGAATATCCAAGTGACCATTTCTTCTGAAGGCAATCCCTCTTCCGGGTGAATCTTTCAGGTAGCGTACAATTCTCAGGGCAACCTCCATATGTTCTTCATGAGGTATTTGCATAACTTGACTGATCACTCCTATAACATAGGCTATGTAAGTCTGAGTATGTGCCAGGTATATCAGTTTTCCTACCAAAGCTGATATATCCTTTGATCAATTTGGATTATTGCATAGTTAAATTTAATTGGACCGTGTGTTGTAACTTATAGCAAAACACAATTTTATGGTTTCTTCCAATCGGATAATCAAACTTGGTCAGAATGGTCTGAAACTTTTACTGGAGTCATAACACTCATTATGAGTCTTCCTGTCCAAAGGAGATTAAATTTAAACAGTTAGATCGTGAGTTACAAATTCGGAAGACTGTTTTTTGTTCATTCACGATATGTTATTTGCAGCATTGTACAGTTTCGGTTTTATTGGCAATCGGAGGTCTTAGCGTATTTGGATCAAAGTCAAATTTTAACCAATGATAGAAGACTTATCAAGACATATGCTGACAAAAGGAGATCAAATTCTAAAGGTCCGATGATGCGTTATTGGTTTAAAAACATACTATTCTCAAGTGAAAGTTTGCACCCAATTCATGGAGACCAAATCGAGCATATTGGACGTTGCACGTGTTGGAGATCACGTCCCCCTCTAGGAGCTGCCAATGAAGAGTGTTCATTTTCCATTATTTATTTCAATTGATTTTGTTAGTGAGATTGCTGAATTTCTAGATAATTTTGTAATTTCATTTTTTTAGGGATTACATTAGGAAGGATTATTTATTGGGGAAATTTCCCTTTTCTTTAGAATTTAAATTAGAAATAAGCCCAAATAAATCTCAGATATTGAATCCTTGTTTTAGGTCATGTCTTTGCCTATAAAGGAAAAATTTTGAATTTTGTAAAAGAACAATTTTCGATTATTTGTTACGAACTTGAGACGAATCTCTTTGTTTATTTGAATTCTTATTCTAAAGAGAATAAGGCTGCATGAATCTTACGTTTCATGTTAAGGTTGATTCTATCATTTTTATGTTGGTCATAGAGTAGATCCTCTGTTAGACGTTTGATTAATTATTTGGTTAACATTCGTTTCTAGCGTAGCAGTTGGATAGGGGTTGATATTCCATGCTTTGATTGGGTTTCACGGCATAAAATAAATTTTTCCATTTCATTTATTTTTCATCAATTAGTTTGAACCATTTTTGTTTTTATTTTGGTCAATTCGTTTGGATAGCTATTTTCGTGTATTTCTGTGTGCAATAATTAGTTCCCAACTCCATGTTACATTCTGCATGCAAAAATTTACATCATATATGCTAATTGATCCTCCAATCGAACAAATGAAAGGCTAACAATTTTTTCTTCAATTTTTCTTTAATAAAGTACTTGCCACCGCAATGAGTTTTGTTCGATCATGCTAAATAGGATTTTTCGAGATGTTAATAGTCGCTAGTCGCTCGGTTATCATACTTTAACTAACATGTGCCTTGTATGGGATAGCCAACTTCACCCAACAATTTCCTTAGCTAAAGTATCTCAGTATACCCTTGGGATATTCCTCGAAACTTTGCTTCTACACTTGATAGAGCCAAGATATTTTTCTTCTTGCTTTTCCAAGTTACAAGATTTCTTCCTACCATCATGAAGAATCAGGAAGTAGAACTTATGTCTACTAGATTCTCTGCCCAATAAACATATGTATTGAATATCCAGGTGACCATTTCTTTGGAAGACAGTCCCTCTTCCGAGCGAACCTTTTAGGTAGCCTACAATTCTCAGGGTAGCCTCCATATGTTCCTCCTAAGGTTTGTATATAAACTGACTGATCACTCCTGCAACATAGGCTTTGTCAGGATAAGTATGTGCCAGGTATATCAGTTTTTCCACCAGATGCTGATATATCCTCTAATCGGTTGGGGTTACCCCTTCCACAGTCTGTAACTTCTATTTTGGGACAACTGGTGTGTCAGATGGCTTACATTCCAAGAGTTCGGTTTCCACCAAAAGATTCAAATGTACTTCCTTCGTGAGATAAAGATCTTTTTTTTTTAGGACTTCTAGCCCCAATAAATACTTTAACTCTCCTAAATCCTTCATTTCAAACTCACTGAAAAGATTTCTTCTTAACTTTGCAATCTTAGTTGTGTCACTCCCAGTAATTACCATATCATCAACGTAAATAATCAAGCATGTGACTAGTTTTCTTCTTTGTTTCAAGAAGAAGGCATGGTCAAAATTGCTCTACCTATACACGCCTTTCTTCATAGCAATCGTCAATTGTTCGAATCATGCCCTGGCTGACTGTTTGAGCTTTTTTTAGTACACACACTTCATTCTCCCTGAAATTGTTCAAGAAACCCGGTGGTGCCTCCATATACACTTCTTCCTTGAGATCCCAACGAAAAAAAACATTATTCACATCAAATTTATGAAATACTCAATCCAATTTTTTTTGTCATCGAGAACAATACACAAATAGTATCAATTTTGGCTACAGGGGATAATATCTCAGAATCGTCGATTCCATAAGTCTGTATGTATCCCTTTGCAACTATACAGACCTTGTATCTTTCAATTGTACCACCGGCCTTGTATTTCACAATAAACACCAATCTACAACCAGTTTCCCGCTTTCTTGCTGGTAACAAACACTTGTCTTACGTATCATTTTTATGTAGGGCATCCATTTTGAACTCCATTACCTGACGTCACTCCTTGCTATTATGGGCTTCCTCTACTGTCTTTGGTAGCTTCTCAAAATAAAGTGCAACAATGAATACTTGTGCCATCCTGCTCCTCCTGACCAGATTGTTCATGGGATATTTTGATGGTTGTGGTTCATATTTGAGTACGTATTGCTTAGGTGGTATCCCTCGATTACTCCGATGTGGCAAGACATATCGGGATAACTCCCCTGTTTCCTTGGAATGGTTAATTGTAACAGGTGCACTATCATGATCAGTATCAATGGGATTGGTACACACCTCGGGAACATCAGACAGGAAAGACCTTGGACTCAGTGGAGCCGTGCACACAAGGACCATGGGGAGGCTATTCTATGTTAACATGGGGTAGCCTAGTGGTTCCTTCGGCTAGCTCTCTGGGGACTACCGGTAACAAGTTTGGTGATTGGACTAGGAGCCAACTCAATGGATCATCAGTAGACGATTGACTAGTCTTCTCCTGATCGGTGGGTTAGGTACTATAATAATACTCGGTCTCGAGAAAATTATAGTCCAATGTAGTGTTCATGTGGCGAGTAGGGGTTGGAAGCATCGGTAACCTTTCTTGTTAACTTCATACCCGATAAACACACACTTAACTACACAGGGTTCGAATTTCGTCCTCTCAATTTCAGAAATATGGAAAAAAACATGAGTACCCAAATACACGAGGACGAACATTTAGGTTGGATCGCACTGGAAACTGATAACCTAACGTTTGATAGTGATGTGCATATGTAGGTTTTTTTTGGGTTGGCTATTGATCAAGTAGGCATCGATAACAACAACCTCGGGCCAATTGGATAAGGGTACATGGGATTCAAGCATACTTACCCTGGTGATCTCAAGAATCAATCAGTTTTTGCATTTTGCAACACTATTTTGCTAGGGGGTATAGGAAAATGTAGTTTGGTGTACTAACCCTTGGTCCCAAAAAGAAATTTTCCATATCTTGGTTGACATACTTCCCACCCACCCCCTTCCATTATTAGATCTCACCTGAAATGTTTTTTCGTGAAATTGGGCTTGGACAATAGCCAAAAATGCAAAGAATTTTGTAGGTACCTCGAATTTATTTTTCAGAAAATAAACCCAAGTCATGCGAGTAAAATTACCAATAAATAGCAAAAATACCGAAACCTAATAGGACTATAATTTGGGATAGGTCCCCACACTTCCGAATGAACCAAAGAAAATGGAGTTATAGTACGACTAAAAGACATAGGATAAGAGTTTTTATCAGTTTTTGCGCGAATACATGTATCTCACAAAAAGTAATTCAAATGTTTCAAAAAGTGAGAAAATAGAATTTTAAGATAATTGATGCATGGATGTCCAAGGTGACGATGCAATAACCAGGCTTGTCGGGCCACGTCATTGACATAGTACAACCATCCTTGCTTAATATCACGCCCAATGATCATCCCCATATGAATATCCTGTAAAAGGCAAAAATTTGGGCACATTTGAACTGTACAATTAAGCTCTTTGTTACATGACTGATTGATAGCGTTTGCAGGACAATGAAGAAACACATAAGCAATTTTACTATTTTAATGATGACGAGAGCTCAATCAACCTAGCACCCTAAATGGGTGCCAACCCTTCAATAGACATCTGAATGTAGGATTTTGAGGGAATGGAGGCAACCCAAATATTAGATAAATCATTTGTCATTGTATCGGTGGCCCTACAATCGAATAACCACAACTTGAACTTTCCTCCCTCAGTTCCTCAACAATAGAGGCTACAAACTCAACTATATCAAAATACCCGTGTGTAAAACATTTAGGATAAGTAATACTGGGTTAAATTGCACATTACAGACATCTAAGGGTTTTTTTGTGGAAATTTCGGTAAAAACATGATTGTTTTGGGATGTTTTTCAAAAATTGGAGAATTTTTAGGGTCTGTTTCAAGATTTTCTAAAAGTTTTGGGTTGTGCAGTAATTTCCAGCCTGTTCTAGGGGGGTATTTTGGCTTTCATTTTTCCGTTTGGGTGTATATCTATTTTTATAGAGCTAAGGGAAGCATAACGTCACATCGGGAAACTCCGAATGGGGGGTGAGGTTCTGCAATTTGCAATGAAGTACAGGGGTGTAACGACAATAACTTAATGGGAGAAGGGTTTGAAGGCAAGGGTTTGCCCTCAAACCCATTAACTCTCAACATTTTTGCCGCTTCCCTTGCAAGTTTCACCACTCCGCTCCATTTTTCTCTCTACTGCAATATTTTTGTCACTTCGTTCTCTTCTGCCGTAGCCACCTATGCAATGTCTCCGAACCTAGCAATGCGGTGACCTTGTTCACTGCTACAGGTGTAGCACGCCAGTGAGTTATTCACCACAGTGGCGGATCCTCCTCCAGTCATTACCCTCTTTTTAACATCGGGCCACCAGTTTGGATACCCGATGTGTTTGTAGCATCCTTTGATTGTCTACCCTATTTTTTCACATGTTTTGCGCCATATATTTTTTTTGTCACCATCGTCATCTCGGGATGATGATTTGGCGGTTTTCTTTGCTAGATCTTACTGATTAGCAAATACAACCATGTGGGTTATCTAGAACTTGTATTAGGTAAGCTGAGGGAGCACAAGCTCTATGCGAAGATGGAGAAGTGCGAGTTTGGATGGAAGGAGATCATCTTCCTTGGCCACATCATTAGCCAAGGGAGTATCCAAATGGATCCAAAGAAGGCAGAGGCCGTGGTGGCTTGGCCGACGCCAAATGGGACCCCTAAACTAAGGTCATTCCTTGGTTTAGTTAACTACTACCGTATGTTCATCAAGGAGTAATCGAAGCTTGCTTCGCCATTGACGGATATATTGAAGAAAGATCAACCATGGAGATGGGATGGACCTTGTGAGAAGGCCTTCGAAGCTTTGAAGAAAGCTATCTCTAGTGAACCTGTTTTGAAATTGCATTGTTTTGATAAACCATTTGAAGTGATGAATGTCTAAATGCAAGAAGGTTGTAGATTCTCATTGCTACCATATTGAGTTTGACGTAGAGGTTTTTTTCCGTATGCAATGCTGACGCAGGATCGTTTCCTGCCAGGCGAATACAACAAAATTGCATTATGTAAAATAGGGCCAATCAAAATTGTGGAGATTGATCCAAATGCGTACCGCCTCAAGCTTCCCAGCCACCTCCGCATGGCGGATGTCTTCAACAGCAAGCATCTTTTCCTGCATTATGGTGATCAATTGAGTGACAACCCCACAAAGAATTTTGGGATAAATTACGTCTCTCTCAGAGATGATGATGTGGCACAATCCCGCAAGATAGGAGACATGGTGGACAAGTTCTGGTGGTTGGCAGACGACCACAAATCCAAGAAGGTATTGGGACACCGCAAGTGATTCAATGAGAAGAAGCATGCGTCGATCTTCCCAAGCATAAGAAGACAACTTTGTTATTGCATCGTATTTTAATGTTCTATTTTCATTTACCTGTTAGTTCCAATGCACGCATGTGTAGTACATTAAGTGATGATACCGTCGTGAGCTCGGACTACTACTACAAGTAGACGATACAAGGAGTGAGGAAGATCATCTTGAATTTAATTTACATTTCTATTACAAATTCTGTGTGAGTTCTTCATATGTTTAACACACAAGCATTCCTCTATTTGTGTCCCACATAAATGTGAGTGTTGTGTGCTTGTGCGTGTGCAACTACTTGCATACGGTACATCAATTCTAAAATCACTTTCATCCCGATTTGCTTCGACTTTATTTTCTTCCATCTTTAGGTATTCTAGGACCGTCCAAGATAAGTTTTCAAAGTTGATAATCTACCGATATGGTATAAATCATCACTCTTAATTTCCAATAACTATAGTTATTCCCATGAAAGAAAGTTGGTCTATTTGTAGATTGGCCTTCCATGAAGGTATATGTATTAATGATCATGATTATAATACCTACACGTTTAAGTCACAATTTTAGCTAACCTAAACTCTAATACCAATTTAAACACCACTAATAATATTCTACCATGAGAGTGTGGATTGGGTTTTTAAGATTTCTTTAAAGGATTATCTTGTTTTCAATTCGTGTATAATGTTTAGCACTCATGATAATATCCAGATCTTGATGCGGTAAGAGAAAATACACAAATAAACAATACATACAAGAAGTTTAGGTGGTTCAGTGAATCTTGCCTACTTCCCCATCCCCTCACCCCAAGCATTCAGCCCATTGGAATTCTTTCTCCAACCATAGAGAAATGACACTAGCTTTCGAGTGTTAGTCAAACTGTTGCAACAAGCTCCGTCTCAAGATCAACCTTTAGCTTTCGGGTGCTAAATCTGTTCAACAAGTGTGACTCACACTTGAAGTTCAAGTTTACAACAACCCACTTTAGGGGATTCTCTAATACACGAAAAAAAGTAAGATATTCAAGATGAGCTACTACTCTTTTCTTTGTGAAGGTTAAGATATTGGAGATGAATGGGGAAGATTGAAGTTTTTCTTCTTGAGCGCTTGAGAGTGTAAGTTGTTGAAAGAGTCGTTGATTGATATTCAATAAGATATTTTCTTAACTCTGTAAGGTAAATCCTCTTATATATCAAATTATGTGGCTAACGTACCAGAATAGTATTCCCGCTCATCAAACAATGAGCTGGATTTAAATTTCGTTAAATCCGAACATCGACATTCACTTTAGCGGTCAAGATATAGGCAATGTGTCGTCACTTTGAATCAATGAATAAGCACTTTGAATCCGAACAGTTTTCTTCACTTGGTGATAGCTCATTACCTCATTGGTGCACTAGATTCATCCTTCAATGCGTTCAAGCTTGGTTCAATATCACATAATACGATGTTTACCATTGGGATTTGTTCAGCTTCAAATGTAGAACATTGTTGAAGCATGACGACTGAATGAATAGAGGACTACATATGGTATATGGTTGATGAGTCCAACAAAGATATGCAAAATATGCCCTTATATTGTTTAAACTCTTAGAGTGACATTTATCCTTCAACTTAAAACAACCAAAAGTTAAATCGGGTAACGATTGACTTCACAATCTTACTATTTTGATATTGTTGAAATTATTAAAAGATCTAAATCCCCCGAGACTAACAAAATAAATGCATAATGGTTAGGGGATCAAACCACTTATACAATTTACCACAAATCCCCACCCCCACCCTCTCCCTTTTCAAGTTTTTTTGGCTCGCACACAAATGATCTAAATCTCCAAGAGTTTTTTTGGTGGACCATGAACCCATGTCGAATTGCTGATGCCTTTATTTTGGGGGGCATAGCAATAAACTCCTACGTGTTGTGTATAATAGGCAATTTACTATCTTGCATGTTTAAGATTAGCTACTTACCTCTCCGTATTGTAAAAAAGTGGCACACAAATCCCCTGTGTGTAGTGCACGCGTCTGTGCGTGATTTGGATTGAATGTACATATTAAAAAGTCAATTTTTCTCATGAGGGGTAAACGCTATATAAAAGCCTAGAGATAAAGTGCACCTAAACGAAACCATAAGGGGTAATTAATTAAAGAGAAAAATATTTTTGGTCCCAAAATTTTAATTTTAAAATAGCATTATTAGTCAGTCCACACGGTTCAATAAAGTAACACCTTTTGTCTCAATTAGGGGCGGAACCAATATTTCAAGCGAGGGCTAAATATTTTAAGTTTGAGCAAACTGGATCGGGTCGAATTGAATCAGGCTCGATCAGATATACACATTTAGATATTGTGGTGGGAAAAAAAAGTGAATGATTAATATTATTATTAGTTTAGATAATATTTTTGAAAAAATTGTTATTTTAGACGATAATGGTAATGATCGTATCTCCATAATTTTGCACAAATAACCAACTTTTTTACAAGAGAAACAAATTTAAAAGTTTAAAATTTCTTGACCATAAATACTACTAAACATTAAATTATAAAAAATAATTATATTAAAAACTATAAATATATATTATAAAAAATAACAACTATTTGAAACAAATATAAATGAGGGGTTATTAGTTATTAGAATCATCAATGTGGTATAAAAGATATGTGGTTTAGTGGTTATAGTTGTTGAAGCTAAAACTAGCAACCATGGTTCGAATTCCACAAATCTCATTTTATTGCTTTTTATCTTTCCCAAAAGAATTGAAAAACAACAGCGGAATCGAACCTTAGAAGAGTAAAATTTTCAACCCTTCCAACTAAATGAGCTAGACAATTTTTTGGTAATGTTTCATAACCAAATACAATTAATATATATAAGGGGGAATAAACCAAAAAATTATTTTTACACGTATAAATATTTTTTTTTAATCTTGGGCGACTATGCCCCTGGTCACTATTGTCAATTTTGACATGTTTGATTCTAGGCAATAGCACCCACTCTCCATTTGATTTGGCACAAAAAGAAAAAGAAAAAGAAAAAAAAAAGATGTTCTTTGAAAATTATTGATTTATACCTTGTGCTTTAAAAAATTTAACACACTCCTTGTGCGACAAGGACATGATTTTAAATACCAAAAAGGTCATTGCTTTTCCGTCAGCGAGTAAAATACATATATTTAAAACCATAGGGGGAATTATATTAATTTTAGGTATTTTCAATAATAAAAAAGAAACAAAAAAAAGAGAAGAAATTTTAATTTATAACAATAAAGTTGATTAATATTAATTAAAATATATTAAATTAAATGAAAAAAGTGAAAATAAAATACAATATAAAAAATGCAAATAAAATATTTTAAATTAAAAAGAACAACAAATAAATAATTAAAATAGAGTGAAAAAAGAACAAAATAAATTCCAAAAGAATGAAATAATATACAATAAAATGATACTAAAGTAAATGAATTAAAGAATCATAAAAAAAAAACTTTTTTGTAAGTTAATTTATTTGTTTTTTTTACTGCAGCTGATGTAGGGCTGTCTAGCGGTAGCGTATGCTATTAAAGCGGATTATAAAATGTAATCTTCTATCGCTACCGCTTACAGCTATTCCTCTTATCGCTATTCCATTACCGCTACTGCTACCGCTTACCGCTACGGTTACTACCGCTACGATAGCGATAGCGGAATCTGCTACTACCGCTATCGTTAAAAAAAATTGGTTGACCTAATCAATTTCATATACATAATTCTATGTTATGCTTTTTTTTTGTTTTTCATTTGCTTTGAGTGTTTTAATTCTTATATCTCCCTTTTCTAATTTCTTTCATATAAATCGAAAATCTTTTACTCCGAATTTATATCTTCCCACAGATCAAATACAAATATGACATTTTCTTTCTTATATTTCGTACATGAAACAAGACATTGGATGGGACAATAGAAAAACATGAAACATCAACCATCAAATATAGTAAAATACTACAACATCAGCCATCACTAGCGGAGTTAAAACTTATTTATATTTTTTAGTTTTATTTATTTATTTAATTAAACAAAATGGTAGTAGCGGTATCCGTTACTACCGCCCGCTACCGCTAATATAGCGGTTTGGGTTCAAGTATCCGCTACCGCTATACCGCCGGTAGTGGTATAGCGGTAACGATATTGGTAGAGGTAACGGTTTTCCGCTATTACGGCTTACCGCTAGACAGCCTTCAGCTGATTTTTATTTTTAAACTATAAGGGATAATGTGCATATTTTCAACACACAGGGAATAATGTACTGTAGCATTTGGTAGCCGGTTTATTTTAAACCGGCTACGGGGTTAAAATTTGGTTAAGGTCGATTCCCATTTTTGTAACCTTGTTTGGTATGGCAACCCTGATTTCGCTAAGCGACAACAACCTTGTTTGCTGCCGAGGTTTACAAATCCGGTTTGTCTAGGTTTATTAGTTAAATAGGGTTAAGTTATCCAATTACCCCTCTAGATTACTTTATGAAAATAGCTCAAAACTTGTCTTAACAAGAACGACGCCACCCAGGGAAGCCATGAAGAACAATATTAGGAGCTTTTCTGCCACAGAAATGTTGCAATACAACTTTTGGCTTCTTAGTCATCTTCAATGAGATCCTGATGAAGAAGACCTCATAAGCTTGCACATGTGCATCAACAAAAATGAAAGCACAATATTATAGCAATAGTTGAACCATGTCAGTTGTACATTCGGATAGAGGAGGCAGAAACCATAAATCAAATTCATATCGAATAACTCTCAACAAGCCCGATGATGCTGTATAAATGAAATCAGATGCATGTGAACAAAATCAGAGGTAAAATGGTTTTTTCTTCAGTGGTCACCAAGCAAGGACTTGATGATATCAGAGTCACTTGGATCGATAATACTGAGGCATGAAACTCAAAAAAAATCATTTTTTTCCGCCAAGGAGGAGTACTCGAGTCCTTCATCTCCCACAACTCCAGTTCACCAGATCTCTTCGAACAAACAAATACAAGCCTACCGCAAAGCTCATGAAGCTGCTGCAGACAGGCGGGGATATGGAACATGTCGAACGAATCGTCCAATCCGTTGAACGCTAACACATAATTGAATAGCACCCATACATTCACTTTCATAGCTGGCATTGAATAGCAGGTTCTTTACTGGAATAGCTACTGTATGACTTTGTATTGTCTTTTAGCAAGACCAACTCAAGTAGTTCTTCTTGAAAGGAGTGCTTGAAACATAGCTAGTCCTTCTTAAGGCAAGAGTGCTTGAAGAGACAGCTACCAAAATGAGGCGAAAGCATAGTTGTCAACAGTGTGCCAGTAGATGGATCCGGAGGAAGAGACGGAGGGAGACTCGCCTATGCAGAGACTATCAGGGAACGCTACAACTCCTACTCTACTCCATCGCCCTACCTTTGTATCGAATAACTCGTATCTGATCGTGGTGCCTCCCCATTCACAAACCAATCTCACAACTTTGAACCACACGGGACTTGATACCAATACCACGATTCCGACAATGACGTATTCCTTGCGAAGATTGGGATTCGGCAGCGGCGGGCTTTCCGACAAAATAATCGTGCTCATCTTGTTCCAAATTCTTGCACAAGAC
>JAOWBN010206056.1:0-14331 GCA_028565015.1 Pinguicula moranensis | reverse complement strand
TGCTACTTTCTTTATTACTAACTTTCCCAAATAATGCCCTTATGAACAGATAGAGAAAGGGTTACGAATGATAGGACAAGTTAAAGATCTGAGGATAGCAAGTAAAACTGGAAAAGATGGTTGACCCTTTGGCTTTGTAGAATTCAAAAATATATCAGATATAGAGTTGCTTACCTCACAATTAAACCAATTATGGTTTGGACTTACAAGCTTCGGGCGAATCTGGCAACATACCAGCAAAATCTCATGTCTACATCTGTTAAGTCCACTTCCAAGCTGTCACAAATCCCTGTTAAATTTGGTATACTTCAACGAGGACAATCATCTGGAGACCAAGACAAAGTTACTCCACCAGCAAACATACTGCCTCAAAAAAGAGTTGAGTTTAAAAAGACAACAATTCCTCAAAAAATAGATGTATCGTGTCCAAAGCCCCCACTCAATACATACGCAAGATTAGAAGTTCAAAAAAGAATGGTCTGGCTGCAAAATGCAATGAAGGGAACGCTGAGATATAGTAAAGATTTTAACGAGTTTCAGTTTGCTATCAAGAGAGCAGGATATACTAACCTCATGGTGAGTTCACTCGGATTTGGGAACATACTTTTATGGGAACTAAACAGGGGTGATATGACTATGCTGTCTCTAACTCTGCAACCATGGTTATCTAAATGGCTGGCAACACCGCAGACTATGTGAAACCATGAAAAAAAAAATCTCAAACGTCAACTATGGATAAAGATTTATGGTATCCCTTTATCAATATGGGAAGAATCGGTTATTCAAGAGATTGTAAGTGACATAGGGTCTGTTATCGAAATTGCTGAATCAACTTTGGATTGTTCCTCACTAGAAGCAGCTTTGATCAATATTGAAGTTAATGCTGACAGTATTATCCCACACCGCCTCAATGTACTTATAGATGACCAGCTTTACTCTCTATATATTCATGAGGTCAGAGACATACAAGATACTTCCTCACCAAGGTCTGACTCCTCAGTATCATCCACTTCCTCAGACTAAACAGTTAGTTATGGCTCAGAGTTTGTGGGATTAGATAATGAGCAGGATCCCCAGGAGATCAGTGAAGATAGCAGGCTGCTCGTAGCTCAAACTAATGGAGTATCTCAAGATACTGCCCAGGAAAATATGAATAATCTAATATCTTGGAGTCCACTTAAAATTGATTGGTGGCCAGGGGGCATCTCCTCTTGTTCATACACAGGAAGCCCAACTCCTCTAGTTGACCATGTGACAGATGTACAACAATGAGGTACTAACTCACCTGTTAATGACTCAGTGATCTCCCCTGCTCTAATAGATGCTCTGGCAAAGTCAGTAAATGTCCAGGCAGAAGCAATACATATTTTAGCAGAAGCAGACATTAAGAAAGACTCAGCAATTGTTCCAATCTCAGTGGCAGAATATCCATCCCTGGATAATATGAAGCAGATACATCAGAACCTCATCCCTAAGTTGTCATCCAAGAAAGGATATTGTCAACCTAATTCTACAGGTCCACGGACTAGGAGCCAGACAAGGAAAAAACAGGAGCAGACTGAAGCACAGGGAAGTGATCAGAATATTTTGGATAACTGGTTGGGGAATTTGATGGATCAGGGTTCAAGAAAGCTAGACTCCTCCAAACAGGAGGCCAGTGAGGATGACCAGACGAGTGCAGGACAGGCAAGCCTTGAGGCAGAACATACCATAAAGTTTGGACAAGATATTGGAGTACAGTATGGCCACAGTACATCAGTTGCAAAAACTAAGCTAGAAAAAAGTGAGACATATAAAGGATAAAGAATCACATGTTAATGAAGATAGTCACCTATAATGTTTGCATTTTGGGAGGGAAGGGAAGAAAGAAATGTGTCAGAGCTCTCATTCAACAACAGGACATAGACTTTCTAAGTTTACAAGAAACTAAACTAAAGACTATTGACAGGAGGTTATGTCAAAAAATGTGGATTAATGAAAATTTTGATTGGTGTTACAGTGGTGTAACAGGTCAGTCAGGGGACTCCTTTGCATATGGGATAACAAAAAATTTTGCAGGGAAAACATTGTTTCAGGCAGTGGGTTCTTGGGAGTCACAGGCAAGTGGTTTGATGAAAACTGCAAACAAATATGATCAATGTCTATGGCCCATCTGATTTATCTAAGAAGGAAATACAATGGAATGAGTTGAGAGAGCTATATAGGAACATGGAACAAGAGAAGTGGTGCATAATGGGTGATTTTAACGCCGTGCTGAGAAAAGAAGAAAGAAAAGGAAGCTCTCAACAAAATCATGCAGCTAAAATTGTAGCTTTCAACAGCTTTGTCAGTGATCTACAGCTACAGGATCTGCCTATGTATAAAAGATCTTACACTTGGTACCTAAGTTCTCTCAAGGCAATGAGTAGACTAGATCGTTTTTTATTGAACAATATATGGCTCTCTACTCACACAAACTAGATTCAAAAGGGGCTGGAAAAGGAGGATTCAGACCATTGTCCAATAAGTTTATCCTCTACAATTCAGAACTGGGGGCCAAAACCGACAAGACTACTGGACTGTTGGATAGAGGACGAATCATATAATTCTCTGGTAGAACAATCATGGATGCTGCCTACAGAGGAGAGATATGCTAATCAAAGGATCAAAACAAAAATCAAGAGGCTGCGCAGTGAGATCAGAGTCTGGAGCTCAAACTCCATAAATTTGTCAGCTACCCGTACAACCATCCTGCATGAAATTCAGAATAAAGAGCTATTAGCTGAAAAAATAGTTGTGTCTGAGCAATTTTCCTGGGATATCTCTATGCCAAGAGAGAAGCTGTTGCAGACTAATTATCAATTAGAGAGTGTGGCTTACCAGAAATCACGGATAGACTGGATGAAGAAAGGTGATGCAAATACATCATATTTTCGTGGATGCATAAAAAGAATTAGAAACAAAAACAACATACAAGGAATCTGGGAGGGAGAAAGTTGGCTGGAAGATGTGGCGTCAGTGAAACACTACTTCTGGGCTCACTTCCGGCAGAGGTACAAAGAGGATTAGTGGGACAGACCTTTCCTTTTGGATGCAGGCTACAAGAAACTGTCACAAGCAGGAAGTTTGAGCTTAATTAGACCATTCTCAGAACAAGAAATTTTGGAAGCTATAAAAACTTGTGCAAGTGGGAAAAGTCCGGGACCGGATGGTATAAATTTCAGATTTATAAAGCACTTCATCTATCTGCTGAAAGATTATATTATCCAAATGATATTGGAGTTTTATAAAAACAGTAAGATAGCAACGGGTGGCAATGGAGCTCATATTATCCTCGCAGCTAAGAAGGGGAATCCTTTGAAAGTAGAAGATTATCGTCCTATTACTCTTATAGGATCTATGCCTAAAATCATATCAAAGACTCTAGCGATTCGAATGGCATCTATCATGGAACACATCACTTCTCCAAATCAAATGGCTTTCTTTAAAAGGCAGAAGACTCTTAGATGGTGTATTGATAGCAAACGAAGCGATTGATGAGATAAAGAAATTGAAAAGGAAGGGCCTAGTACTAAAGGTTGATTTTGAGAAAGCCTTTGAAACAATCAATTGGAAGTATATAGCTGATACTCTGGCGAATATGAACTTCCCACAAGCATGGATAGCATGGGTTGGTGATCTCTTGACATCAGGTACTACATTTGTTCTTATTAATGCAAGTCCTACACAGGAATTTACACCTCAGCGTGGCCTCAGATAAGGAGATCCAATGTCCCCCTTCTTATTCCTAGTTGCTGCACAAGGATTGTCATTAATGTTAGGGAAGGCTATTTCAGTAGACAAGTTTCAACCTCTCTTCATTGGCAAAGAAAACATAGCTTTATCTAATCTCCAATTTGTAGACGACATACTACTATTTGGACAAGCCTCATGGGATACAGTGATCTCCTTCAAAGCTATTCTTCAAAATTTTGAACTTATTTCAAAATTGAGAGTAAATTTCACCAAAAGCAACCTATATGGAATCAATGTTCAGACTGATACCTTGGAAATTATGTCAGACTATCTGGGATGCAAAGTGGATCATCTTCCTTTCAAGTATCTAGGTCTTCCCGTAGGCAGTAACCAGCACAAATCAGCAGTATGGAACCCGGTGGTGGAGAAAATTGAAAGAAAACTAAATGCATGGGAGAACAAGTCCCTTTCGGAGGGTGGTAGATTGGTGCTGCTTAATTCAGTACTCAACTCCATTCCTTCTCACTTTCTTTCATTCTTTGTGGCTCCTCCTCAGATTATCAAATGCCTCACAAGTCTGCAAAGAAAATTTTTATGGGGCTCTAAGAAGGAGAAGAAAAACGTGTGGTGGACTGCCTGGGGAAAAATCACACTGTCAAAACAATTGGGGGGACTTGGAGTGAAGAATATAGCCTTAGCAAACAAAGCTCTGATGGGGAAATGGGGAGAGAAATTTTTGATGGGAAATACTTGTCTTGCTAAGGAAATCCTGAATCTGCACCATTGATATGCATTAAAATTGGTGGTCTGGATCGTGACACGTTTGTGTGCTTATGTTATAATCTTGACCATTCATGAACACTAAGATCCGACGGCTATCATTTATTGCCGCTCAAATCTTGTAATTTGATCTCAATCGTACATGTTTATTTTGATCTAACGGCACGAGAAAGAAGGTTCTTGGGGAAGTTAAAGCCAGTCATCACAGACATCCAACCTGATTCTAATCCAACGGTACGAGAGAGTACCTTCTTGAAGAAGCTGAAGTTAAACGGTCAAACATATCTGGATCGTTCATTGTTTGACAGTAATCTAACGGCCACCTTTAAGCGGTGCAAATGAGGCAATCGTGACCGTTGACTCCAAGAACTGATCCAACGGATGATACACGAACTTATGAGGACTAAATTCAGATCGTTAGATCAATCCAATTCAACAAACAGGATCAAGACTAGCTTGAAGTATATAAACTCGCCTGAACTGTATACATCGACAATCTCTCGACCTTTTCATTATTCATAAAAATCCTCTCCAGCTTTCTCTCAACTGTTCTTTAGGGAACTTCTGGTTCTCTGATAGAATACTTCATATTTGGCCAATTGTTTGGCTAATCTTTGAGGCAGTGTTCTTGTGATATATTATCACGTTGTGTTCGGCGCCTGTTTGTCGATTTTGAAGAGTTTTTTGTGAGGTTTTTTGGTTCAAGATTTGTACTTGGAACTTGTTGGCTCTATTTTGGAGAAGAAATACAAGCTACGAGAATATTCATTTCCGGAGTTCAACGTAGATTACCCGAAGTCTAAGGATCCGACGAACCACGGGCATTATATGGCGTCTCATTTACTTGTTTGCAACTTTTCGTTTATTAAACTTTACAAAGAATTTTCTAATTATTTCTTCTGATTTTTGAAGAAATCCACATCCAACTAAATCCTAACAATGGTTTTAGGGTCACTCTCGAGCACTGGAAATACACATACCGATCATGTAAACTTAAACATAGATGAAATAGTATCCTATTCTTTTAATAAATGGCTATTCAACAGAGAGCTACTGTCTTCCAACATAGCAAAATGATATGATTAGACTACTAAGTGAGGAAATGACGTGTGGTTGCAACATGCAAGGTATCACTAGTCGATTTCTTCAAACGATTTTTCTGTTGAAGATATTGGCATATTCAACATTCCAGCTGGTAAATATACTAATTTGTGCTTGTTTTTTGCTTCAAGCTACCAATCATTTCAGCTAACTCAAGAGAAATCTCTTTTTGCAGCAATCAATAAGATTGACGAGTTCTATGGAGAACCAATAAAGGTTCATGTAGTCGCGCATTGTGTTGAAGGTCTAGCTATTCATATGTCGCTCATGGGTGGGTATGTCTCAGCTAGATGCATAGCTTCTCTTTCCTGCACCAATTCCTCCAAGTTTTACAAAGTCACCACATCCTCATTAGTCAAGTTGTGGCTTCCCCTTATTCCAGTGAGTTATTGTGTTTCAATCATGTTATCCAAATGATGAATTATTTTTCACAGTAGACGAATAGCAACTATTTGTTACAACTTCGATCACCTTGCAGATTTCGATGATTATGCTGGGCAAGAACACAGTCCTGCCATTGCTTCAAGAATCCTCTGTAAGTTTCAGACACAAAAAGTTGCTGAAGGGAATTGCACGTTTGACCCCCCACCCCCACCCCACCCCGCTACGAAAGATGCATGGGTGATGAATGTGAGGTCCATGTTTGGCAATGCATTCTGGCATGCAAACGTAAGTCCGGCAATGCACTACTGGATGAATAGAGACCAAAGCTTCCAATGTCAACATTTCCCCACCTCAGAAAGATTTGTAAGGCTGGATTCATAGTAGACAACAAAGGCAACCATTCATACCTCATTCACCTCGAGCGAATGACCCAACCAACGGTCTACATATCTGGCGGGAAAACTCTTCTCGTGACTCCTGAGACTTCTTTTCTTGCTCACGAGTACATGAAGATGCACCAACCAGATTATAGGCACGAAAGGGTAGTTGTTGATGGATTTAGCCACTCCGACCTCTTGATGGGCGAGAGATCACATGAAGAAGTGTTTCCACACATTCAAAAACATATTGAGTTGTCAGAAGAAGAAGGAAACTGTATCTTGCATCGAAGAGAAAATGAAGTCATGAAAGAGGCCTTGTCTCCATATGAGGATGGTGCAAGAATTTTGAATTGGAAATTAATTACATTTGGTCACCATGATGATATCTTTTGTGATGATCAAACTGTTATTACTGCTGGAAAAGTCAAAAAAAACGATCTGAAATTGTCTAACATGGTATCAAAGCAGGAGGAGGAGAACGCCGAAAAATTAGCGCTTCTCAACTCCGTCGATCCAGAGAAAACTTTCGGTAATTTGACCACTCAAATTGCCAATCTCGTCAAAAATCTCAAAACAAATAGCCAAAGAAAATTAATAGAGTTTTTAGCCGCTGTCAACGAAGAACTCGGTCCAGTCTTTGGTGGAGAATTTACTGTCAATTCAGTAGAAAAACTATCAACCGTGGGCAGAGCTCCAGCTACTTCGCCTTCATCAATCGTATCCATTCCATTGTCGGGTGAAAAAAATGCAGAAAAAAACCCAACGAAATTCTCCTCGAAATTTCATTGCAAGGAGGTTTCAAGCGTGATGTCTGTGAACATCAAGAAGACGAGAGAGATGAATGATGCAATCAATGGATTGGTTGGTGAAACAGAGAAAAAAAATTGATGGCTTCCATGGAGAAAAATAGGGGTAGGCAATCGGGATCCGGGATCGGGTATTCCTGATACCCGATCCCGACCCGAACTTTTTTCGGGACCGGTTTTCCGGTCCCGAGTCCCGTAGTCCCAAAAAAAATTGGAACTGCGGGCCTCGGGACAAACCTCGGGAAACCCGAGGTCCGAAATATTATTATTTTTAATTATTTTAAATTTTTTAAATTTTTTTAATGTTTTTTTAATATTTTTAATTTTTAATATGGATCGGGATCGGGTAGTCTCGCAGCCCGATCCCGACCCGAATTTTTTTTGAGACTGATTTGTCAATCCCGAACCCGAACCGATATCCCGATTTTCTGTAAAAAAAAATCGGGACTCGGGACGATCGGGCCTCGGGCGTTTGCCCACCCCTAGAGAAAAAAACAAAACCCAACGTGATGAATGATGCAATCAATGGATTGGTTGGTGAAAAAGAAAGAAACATTGATGGCATTCTTGGAGACGTGAGAAAACTCAACGAGAATCTTGAAAAAGAAAGGTATGACTTTTTTTATAAAGAAAACTTTGCAGAATGGCCCCTACTCAAATCAACTTCTCCATTACTCCCCCATGAGAATTCATAATATAAAAAACAACCACCCCAATCCCAAACAATTCCAAATCCAGTCCAAAATTCCCAGAAAAATCCAAAAAATCCAAATCTACCCCAGAAAAATTTGAATTTACCAAAACAGCCTTGCACATCAAATCCTAGATATTTTTCTCTCGGTTGCTTTGGGATTCCCCAGAGCCACCCGATCCACTTGGTGAATCTCGGACCATTGTTTGTGCTGCACAAGTATTTCAGGAACAAAAAAAGGAACAATGGATCTTTGATTGCGGGGCCACAGACACTATGACCTATGACTCTCGGGATTTGGTGTCTACTACCCTGCCAAAAAGGACTCATATTCAGACTGCAAATGGTGGTATCTCAGATGTTCAAGGGGCCGATTCCATTGAGCTTTCCCCTACTCTAAAATTGAAGAATTGCTTACTTGTTCCGTCTTTGTCCTGTAAACTTCTATCATTAGCCATGTGGCTAATGAACTAAATTGTATGGTGGTGATGTATCCGTCATTTTGCTTCTTGTAGGATATCCGGACGGGAAATATCATTGGGCTTGGCACTGAGCGCGATGACCTGTACTACGTGGATGAGGTGGCCCAATAGGGAACTGTTACACTAGCCCGTGGGACGACAGACAGACAAATTTGGTTGTGGCATTGTCGTTTGGGTCATGCATCTACTGGGTACCTTAAAATTTTATTTCCTCAGCTTTTCAAACATACAAATAAATTTTCTTGTGAGACATGTATTCTGGCCAAAAGCCATCGTCAGCCATATCCTTCGACTGATACTCACATGCCTACTGCATTTAGCCTTGTTCATTCTGATATATGGAGGTCGAACTCCGTTAATAGCATGTTTAAGTATTTTGTCCTTTTTATTGATGATTGTACCAGAATGACATGGATTTATTTTCTAAAAAATAAATCCGATGTCCCACAAAAATTCCAAGAATTTTATGCCATGATTTCCACTCAATTTCAGTGTCAGATCAAAATATTTCGGTCTGATAATGGTGGAGAATTTGTGAACTCTACAATGCAAAATTTCTTTCGAGAAAAAGGACTTATTCACCAGACTACCTGCTCTTACACCCC
The DNA here is from genome assembly GCA_028565015.1 of Pinguicula moranensis. Taxonomy (NCBI): domain Eukaryota; kingdom Viridiplantae; phylum Streptophyta; class Magnoliopsida; order Lamiales; family Lentibulariaceae; genus Pinguicula; species Pinguicula moranensis. The sequence goes on along the minus strand of JAOWBN010206056.1, from coordinate 5,388 downwards.
TCAACAAAATGGGGTAGCTGAACGAAAAAATCGCCTTATACTTGAGATAACTCGTGCCCTGATGATTGAGTCACATGTCCCCACATCCCTGTGGCCTGAGGCAATAGCCACCGCTACCTACTTACTCAATCGACTACCTACTCAGATCCTTGGCCTCAAAACACCTCTCCAAACTCTATTCAATAAGCTCTGAGTACCTCAAGCTCTCACCCTACCCCCTCGAGTATTTGGGAGTACTGTCTATATTCATGTTCCAAGCATGACCAAACTAAATTCAATCCATGTGCTCTTAAATGTGTTTTTGTGAGGTATCGGCACAATCAGAAGGGGTATCGATGCTATCACCCACCATCCAAAAAGTTATATACTGATGACCACAGTATAGCCACACAAGAACTGGCTCAACACATTTGTCAAGCCCAAACCATGAAGACTCCAGAAGTCTTGCATACAGCAGCTGGCAGCAGAAAATCAGGCACAAAATCAGCAAAGCTGCAGTCATAATCAAGAGTTTGAGACTCTTCTAGATATAGCCTTAAGTTTATAAAAGATTGTATTGAAGGAACAATAATGTAAGAAAGAATTTCTAATACAATGGACAGTTTTATCTCCAAAAGTCAAGGCACGGGTAATAAATCTTTATGGTATCAGAGCATATCCTCTAAATCTTCAACCACTATCTTTCACACACGATTTGTTCCCTGCTCTCTGCCTAATTCATTTACTCTCTGTCTTCCTCTTCTTTCCTTCCTCCGTCCATATTTCAGTAACATCCCTCCCTTTCCCTGTTTCTTCATTACAGCATGACTTCCTCACAAACCACACTCACAGTCCCAGCAACTTCTTCAACCATCTCCCTCAACTATGCAGAATTCACACACCTGGTTACAGTTAAGCTCACTGCAACAAATTATCTCTTTTGGCATAACCAAGTAAGCCATATCCTTCGAAATCATGGGCTATTTGGATACGTAGATGGAACCATTAATCCACCTCCACCTCTTGATCCCAATGATGCTACCAAATCAAATCCAGACTACAAAACATGGGAATCCATAGATCAGCACCTTCATTCCTTGCTCATCTCCTTCCTAACCGAAGAAGCTCATAGTGTAGTCACCGGCAAGCAGACAGCGAGGGACGTCTGGGCAGCTTTGGAAGAAGAATTCTGCCGCATTGGTCCATCACACGAACTTGGCCTTCGTGATCAATTACAGCAACTTTAGAAGGCGACCTTATAGTCAAAGAATTCTCGCGACAATTCCTTCTCATCACCGACAGACTTGTAGCCATCGAGAAATCGGTTTCGCCTCTTGATCAAAGCCATTGGTTTCTTCGTGGCCTTGTCTCAACTTTGCGGCATTTACAGGTTCACAACTATCACAAAATCCTCTTCCTACCGTCAAAGAAATCATTTCCCGAGCAAAAATTTTGAAGCATTGTATCGACGGATCATCCCCACCCCATCTCCGGCCATGGCGTTTACTGCCTCCACCTCTAGAGAACAACTCTCTTCTACCACCCCCACCACCCAAACCACCACCCTACATACTCGGACTGCCTCCTGTCCCGAATCCCGCCTATCCACTCTCATCCCCACTGGTCTGTGCCAGCAACCCCAATTTCTCACCTCTTCCCCACCAACGTTACTCACCATACACACCAAATTTCCAAACAGAACAATACTCCCAGGACCTTACCAGAGGCTGTGGCCGCGGACGGGGGAACCGAGCACCACGATGCCAAATCTGCGGAGGAATTGGACACTTTGCGGACGCTTGCCACTCGAGATACTCCTCCATGATGTTCTCTTGCTCTCCTCTTCCGGCAAATTTCGCCGCCACAAAAACAATTGACAATGGTCATTTGATGGGGCACGGCGTGAATCTGGGTAATCTTCCTTCTACTGGATAGTGTGCTGGATTGACATCTTTAATGGGCCATCCTGATAAGTTATTCTGGCCCACGCCACAACAGACAGTTATTGGGCCACATTCTTCCCATGCATATTACAGCCCTTTCATTGAGCCCGACCAATCACTTAGCGACCCAGTTATGCAAAACTCACCCGCAGTCATGACCCAGAATAATCTCGGCAACTCATCCGGGCAGTCACCTCCTTGGTTTGTCGGATCTACAAAGACCCCTCCTGTCGGTAGCTTTCCAGGACCACCTGCATCACATCCCATTATTAATACTACTCCAAATCCCTCTACATTTTCTGATTGGTATATAGACTCAGGTGCCTCGGCTCACATGACACCTTCTCTGGCCCATCTTGAACATGTGACACCCTACACAGGTACCTCTTGTGTTCTCATTGGAAATGACACACCGCTCTCCATTACTCATACTGGCACTAATATTACCTCGTCTTTACCGCTATTAGATGTTCTCGTTGTTCCACACCTCACAAAAAATCTATTATCTATCAGCAAATTAACGACTGATCTATATGTTGCAATAACCTTTATTGATAATTGTTTTCTTATCCATAGTCGTCACACAGGACAGGTGATGGCAACCGGTCGTCGTGATAGTAGCTTGTATGTTCTTGAAAACATCATTCCCACCTTTATTGCATCACTGAAAACACAGTCTCTACGTGGTTCTTTTGATCTCTGGCACGCTAGACTAGGTCATGCATCCTCCTCTATAATTTCACTTCTAGGACAACAACGCCGCATTTTGCTCACCTCACACCCCACCCCTCATCTTTGTGTCTCATGCCAAAAGGCCAAGAGTCATCATTTACCTTTTTCGAATAATGAAAAACGTGCCTCTTTGCCCTTAGCTTTGATTCATTGTGACTTATGGGGACCCTCTCCTGTACTTTCTATTCATGAATACCGTTATTATGTCATTTTTATCGATGATTAATCCAGATTTACATGGTTTTATCCACTAAAACAAAAATCTATTTTTTTTTAAAGTTTTATTCAATTTCATACCTCTGTTGAAAAACAATTTCAAACTTCATTGCTAAAATTTCAAAGTGACGGAGGAACAGAATTTACTAATCATCGTTTCCAACAATATCTTCATCGTCATGGCATACACCATCAAATGTCTTGCTTATACACCCCCGCTCAAAATGGTCGAGCAGAACGAAAACATCGCCATATTACTGAAATGGGTCTTACCCTCCTTTTCCACTCAAATGTCCCTCTCCCTTATTGGGTTGATGCTTTTAGTATTGCAATCTACATCATAAATCGATTGCCATCACCTATCTTGAACGATACATCCCCTTATGAATTATTGTATCATTTGCCACCATCCTATGATCATTTTCATCCTTTTGGTTGTCGTGTCTTTCCTTGTTTACGTGATTATGCTCCTAATAAATTTTCACTTCGCAGTACTTCATGCCTTTTTCTCGGATATAGTGTGTCTCATAAAGGCTTCCGTTGTCTTGATCTAACTTCTTCTCGTCTCTATATCACCAGACATGCTAAATTTAATGAATCATATTTTCCTTTTTCTAGTTCACCTCCTTCTACTTTTTCTCTAGACACCTTAGATATCTCCACCTTTTTCGAGCCAACAGACAGCACCCCCTCTTCTTCTTCCACTACTTCTCTCCCTCCGAGTCCTTCCCCTGCTTCAAACCCTTGTTCTCTTTGCCCTTACCATCTCCCTATACCCCCTCACAACCTCTTCATCTCCATCTCTAGCTCCTCCCTCTGAAACATCTTCTGAACCTCCATCCTCCTCACAATCACCCCTTCTCTCCCTATAGCTAATTCTCATCCTATGATTACCCGTGCTAAGTCAGGAGTATTTTGTCTCAAAATAATTGCTGACCTTTGCACTACAATACCTTCTCACTTTCTTTCTGCTCTTCTCACCCATACAGAACCACGCAATTTCACCTTTGCAGCCAAAAATCCTGCTTGGCTATCTGCAATGGACGAAGAAATAAATGCTCTTCATCGCAATCACACTTGGGACCTTGTCCCTCACCCACCTCATACTAATGTCGTCGGCTCCAAATGGGTATTTCGTACAAAATACCTCCCAGATTGTTCCATTGAACGACTCAAGGCACGTCTTGTGGCTAAAGGATTTACCCAGGTTCCTGGATTAGATTATTTTGACACCTTTAGCCCTGTTGTCAAGGCAACTACAGTCCGCACCATTCTCTCTCTCGCCATCTCTCAAAGTTGGTCTCTTCGTCAGCTTGATGTTAAAAATGTTTTTCTCAATGGCTATCTTACTGAAGACGTTTATATGGAACAACCACCCGGATATGTTGATCCCTTCTATCCTGACCATGTCTGTCATCTTAAGAAAGCACTGTATGGCCTCAAACAAGCTCCTCATGCTTGGTTTGAAAGATTCAGCACCTTCCTCAATTCTCTCGGCTTCATTTACAGTCGTGCCGACACATCCTTATTTATTTACAACAATCATGATGATAGAATCTATCTCCTTCTCTATGTCGATGACATCATCCTACCGGTAGCCTTGTCCTTCTCTTGGATAGTTTAGTTCACAAAAGATTTCGCACTTAAGGATCTCAGACAACCTACATATTTTCTTGGTTTAGAAGCAACCTTCACTAATGATGGACTCTTTCTAAGTCAATTCAAGTATGCTCGAGAAATTTTGATCAAAGCACAACTATTGGATTGTTGCCTAGTTAGCACACCCATGATTGTCTCACAATATCTCTCCTCAGATGGAAAGCCTTTGGCTGATCCCACCATGTATCGTTCAATCGTTGGAGCCCTCCAATACCTTACAATTACACGACCGAATTTGACGTATGATGTTAATTCTGTCAGTCAGCACATGCATGCTCCCACCGATTTGCACTTTCTCGCTGTCAAAATAATTATTTGTTATGTTAAAGGAACACTTCCCATGGGACTTTGCTTCACCCAATCGTCATATCCAGGATACATTACAGCTTATTCTGATGCCAATTGGGCAGGATGTCCAGATACTTGTCGTTCCACCACTGGTTATGCCATCTTTCTCGGTACAAATCTAATTTCTTGGAGTGCAAAAAAATAGCCTACTGTCTCATGGTGTAGTTGTGAATCTGAATATTGCGCCTTAGCCGATACAGCTGCTGAATTCCTTTGGCTACAACATCTTCTGCAAGATCTCAACTTATCACTCAAGTCCCCTCCAGTACTTCTCTGTGACAATAAAAGCGTCGTCTTCCTCAGCACAAATCCTATATCACACAAACGTGCTAAGCATGTTGAACTTGGTTATCACTTTATCAGAGAAAAAGTTTTAAATAGATCAATTCGGACTCAGTTTGTCCCTTCCCAATATCCACTAGCAGATATTTTCACAAAGAGCTTGCCCCGTGAGTTATTTGAGTTCTTTCGCTTCAAGCTTCACGTAGCTTATAATCCTACGCTCAGCTTG
>JAOWBN010206045.1:0-14331 GCA_028565015.1 Pinguicula moranensis | reverse complement strand
ACAGATCCCTTGAAAATAGGGATTTGTTGGACCATGGATAAGAAAGTTGTTTCCAAATATGTTTTGAGTCCAATCTTACTCCGGATTTCCTTGAATGTGGCATGTATGTCTCTGTCTGTAAGTTGTATAGCATCACTTGCAGGGAAACACCTGAAGACTTATAGAAAAATTCGTGATCTTCATCAAACATGAAAAACTGTCAAGACAGTTTTCTTTCAAATCTGCAGGTTGATCGAGTTCGTCACTTTCAGAATTTTTCCTAAACCTTTGGTCTTCTAAAATGCATGCATAAGCGCTTCAGTGTGTACCTGAGCTGCATGTGAACATTTGTCTTCAGATGGATCATGCTTAATCACTCTGATGCACCTCTAGTAACTCCTCGAAAACGCTTCATGATCAGCTTGTCTCAACTACTATGTTTACTGTTCTGTTGCATAATGAACTTGCTATTTTTTTCAGTTTCTGATCATGGTCACTTAGATTCAGATTATCATTCTTTGGATGATATAGGACCTGAACTTGAGTTGCATCAGGATGAAATCAGCAAGATCAGCAAGATTTTAGACTTTTGAAACACATTGGAGTAGAAGCACTAGAATGAGCAGTCTGTTGAGGCTGCACTTGATCTCCTTCATGAGATTCTTGATAGTCTGATTGTAGCAGCCTTGAATAGTAGGATGTGGTCTTTTTAGCTGAATACACAGATCACACAAAGCTGCAGAGATAAAGGCTTAAAACACTACAAATTGTTAGAGAAATAGCAGCAATTCATGCATTGTTGTTATGAGCACAAATGCTGCTATCAGTAGCATTAGAAATGGAATAAACCCCCCCGAACATAATCAGATTTAGAAATTGGCTGCGATACCACTGTGAATCTAAATCTAGATCCGGTTAGAACATATCTAATAAATGCGATAACAAAATCGTATCTGTTGCGGAAGTGTTTAGAACTGTAGTTTTTTGGTTGATTATATTACGAACTGAAATTGGAAGGCTACCAGAGTCCCCGTATAATTCACGTATTCAAATATCTCATCCGGAGATTTTAAGCCAACATTTCGAGAGAATTTGTTATGGGTTCACAACATATGAGAATTCTGTGTATTTCGTGTGTTGAAATAAGTGCACAATGCAACCTATTTATAGCATGTTTGTCACTATTTATTTGATACTATTTGTCATTATTCATTATTCATTTGAGAAATAAAAAGGTTATAATGTGAAAGGAAGGAAAAGGTTCCAAACGTTTTCTTTGCTATCTTTGATCAACAGTTGCTTTATGTGAACTTGGCCCCCCCTGTTATAGTGCTCGAAAATTTGGCCCCTACTTTGGCGCGTTGCAATGGGGATTCAGCTCCAAGTTTTTCCAGCATTGGCTCCACGTTTGCATAAGCGTCAACTCCAAGCTCTCATTCTTCGGCTCCACGTTCGTCTATTCCCAAATCTGTAATTGGTGGGCTGCCAACTCCAGGATGAGTGTTGGGACTATATTTAAGTGAATTTTTTTTTTTTTTGATAAGTAATCGGAATTCGGAGTCCGGATTTCAGAACCTCAGAATGTCCTGCAAATGCTCCCCAGCGGGTTCGAACCCCAGACCTCTTGGCAAGCCATGATTCTGGAGGTTCTGCCGCTAGGCTAGCACTGCCGGACAGTTTTTTTTTTTTTTTTTAAGTGAAATTTAAGTGAAATTCATGCCCAAGTTTCCACCAATTTCTGCTACAGGATAAGCTTCTGTTCAAGGGGCCCAATGATGTGCCCCTCAGTTAATGGTTAAACTGAGTATCAATTTGAGCATTAACTTTAGTGGATTCTGCGGGTTTTCTTCTTTTTTTGAAAAGAAGGGCGATTGTTGCCATTTTGCTTTGCTGCAAATGTTGTGGGAAATTTTCTGGTGTCGTATGGGAAATCGAAGAGTCATCGAGCTCCAGCTCAGGATGTTCCATCCCGGATGAGTGATGACAAGGTATTATCTCCTTCCTCAGCTGATTTTGCGGGCTCCTCAACTATATGAAAATCTCAATCGCTGCCTCCTACACGATTTTATTGAAGGCTCATTTTTCTTGTGGTTTGAGGTTTCCATTGCTTCCCTTCATTATAGATGGGCAAGTATCCTCGTGGCCCGGACCCGGCTAGGAAAAGCCTTGCGGGCGCAAGAGCCGTAGTCCCGAAGGGCTTATCTGACATGGTGGATTACCCGTCCAGACATTTAAAAAAAAAGTTTGGCGGGTTCCGAGCGGGTCAACTCGGATCTGCCGTGCTTAAGGTGGTAAACAATTCTTTTTAATTTTTAAAATATTTTTATTATATTAAAAACATTTTTTTTTTAAAAAATCGGTGGGCAGTGCCCAAAGCAGATTTACCATCTTTGAATTGAAAATTTAAAAAAAAAAAACAAAAAAAACTAATGGCCGTTGGGCTCGTCGGGCCAAACAACCAAATTTTCATTTTTTTTTCAAATTCTACCCCTCTATAAATACCCTTCACGCCCTTCATTTTTTTTTTTCTACATTCAACTCTTCTCTTATTCTCAACTACTACTTGCACAAATATTCTCTCTCTCCCTAATTCATTTTATTTTGCAATTTTCTCATATTAGCCTCTCTTTTTTTACCGCAATAGTGTCGGAAACAATTATTACTTCTTCACCAAATCCAAATGATTTCGACGCCGATCTTGATTTTGATAATTTGGTCGATATGAGTTTTGATTTGAGTGATTCGAGCACACCACCACTACTACCACCGGTTTGAGAGGTGGAGGAGGCGATAATACCCTTCTACAACAGTTAATAGAAGTGGTAGAAGTAAACGTCCATCCATTTATCCTCAATTTCATGCTCTGCCTCCGATAACTCCACAAACTCATTATCAAGCTCCATCTCCGGTTAAAGTAACTCAAAAATATTTATGGATTTTTTCGATAAACTTCCAAATCCGGAAAAGGGACCGACTTTTTTTTGGATGAAGTGCCGATTATATTCAAAAGCCTTCCAACACAAGAAAGGTACGAACTTTTTAAAGTAAAATTTTTTTAAATGATTTTTTTGTGGAATCTTTTAACTAAGCACCGACAACATATTGATATCAATCATACACAAATTCAACTGTCAGTTGGGGTTCTATCGCCTACGCAAGTGGATCCGATGCTGGATCTGTATCTGGAAGTATGTCTTCTAATACTCAATTATTTTGGTATAATCCTTCTAGAAATAGGGAAGACCTAATAGACCTAATTTGTTCAGAAAGTCTTCCATTTAGTTTTGCTGAAAGTTTAAATTTAGAAAATTATGTGCGTACATGTTTACAACCCTCATATTCTAGAGTTTCACGTAAATCACACACTAGCAACATTGCAAAATCTTTTAGTAAAAGAAAAGGCAAGTTGTGTCAGATTTTTTCATCTATAAAACATAAAATTTCTATATGTAGTAATATATGGTTAGATCATGCAAAACATACAGTTATATAGGTGTTATTTGTCACTGGATAGGTAATGAGTAAAAACTACAAAAAAGAATATTGGCATTTAGGTTGTTTAATGATGCACACAAAGCACAAAATCTAACTTCTATGCTTATGTTAATTTTGGAAGAATATAATTTCAAAATCAAAGTATATAATATGTACTCTTGTCATCAGATGCAGGTTGAGCTGAGCACAACTCAAGCTATGGCGCCTGTTTGAAAAAAAAAGAATCTAAGGCAACTTGAGAAGCTACAGGTTTGGATCAATGAGTATGTGGTAGTTATGCCATTGATGATGATAGTCTCAAGCTGTACAGGAACATAGAGCCCACAGTTATATTTTCTATTTTCTCTTCGTTTTGTACATAAACTTGTTTTCTTCAAGTGAATTTGGGCTTAACAAAAAAAAGTACATAATATGTCTTTTAATAATGCCTCTAACAATGAAGCAAGTGTAGACGATTTTAAAATATTATTTGATTCTTCCTTTTGTGGTTTTTTTCTTCATATTTGTTATATGTGTCATATTATTAATTTATGCATATAAGATGCTCTTAAAACTATAGATTTAAGCGTTAACCCAATAAATGTACTATTAATTTTTTGGTGAGTAAATCTAGGGTAATGAAACATTGGTTTAGATTTTGTAAAGATAATAATGCTAGGCCAATAAAAATTTCCTTAGATGTAGCATCCCGTTGGAACTCAGCATATACTTTACTTCAGTAAATCGTAACTTATAAAGATCTATCGGTTAAATAGATACCAATATATATATATAAACAAAAGTGATTGGGTAGAGTGTGAAAAACTTTTAGAATTATTATAATATTTTAATGAATACACTAAATTATTATCACACATATATAAACCAACCAAGCACCTTGTTGTACTTATTTGTGTTAACGTAAAAGCCATTATAACGAGTTTTGAAGATGAAAATAATTTTACAACTTGTATCGATACTATTACTGTAAAATGGTGTAAATATCTTTTAGATATACCACTAGTTTATTTTGTTACCACCACTTAAAACCCTGAATAAAATAAGAAGGTTTAAAAACATAATTAGAAGATTATTATGGTGATTTTGTCGACGATGAAGGATTATTGATTGTCAATTATAGGACTACAATCGAAAAGGTTTCTACTTTATTAAATTGTAAATTTGAAAAGTATGAAATCCGGTTAGGTATTTCTGTACAAACTAGTAGGAGTGAGAGTGGCTCGGGTAGTAAAACGTCTGGTTTAACAAGGGTAGGAAGAATGAAATCTCTATCGAATCGCGCTAGGTCCTCGTCAAGTTCCACATACACTTCTCTAACGATTACCTTTGAGATTGCTCAGACAGGTGATGACTATAGCTTATACTGGGATTTTGATATTCTTTTTTGGTGGACGAGCAAAGCAAGAGATTTTTCGGTGTTATCGTTTATTGTGAAGGAAGTTCTTGTATGTCCAATTTTTACAGTGGCCTTAAGACAAGTCTTTAGCAAGGAAAGGTACATTCTAGACTACCGACATTCAAACCTTCATCCGTTCAACTTGGAATATCAAACATGCTTGGATGATTGGATAGCTGTTGCACGTAGAGTACAAGAACATGCACAGTACAACAAGGAAGATCCATTCGATGCCTGGGATATTGATACGGCAACAGCGAGTAGCAGGAGGCAAAACAACGACGACGACTAGAGGGTTATCAAATAGGTGAGTAAAGTAAGAGAACTATATAGAGTTTGATTCATTTATGTATAAAACATAAATGATACGTAGACAACTTAATTATAAATGTTAATATTTATAATTAAATTTAAGCCCTCTTATACAATTTTTTTAGTTTATATAAAGTTAAGAAAGTTCATAAGTCATATAAAGTTTCTACAATTTATAAACTATATACCTAAACCCTAACATTATATAAATATATAAACTTATAAATTTGATGTAAACTTGTAATTTTTTTATAAACTTATATACAAGTTATAAACTAATAAACTTTATATAAACTTATTGAATTGTTTATCTAAATAAGATAATTCTGTCGAAATAATTATCTAAACCCACATAACTCTAAATCATTAGATAATTATCTAAACCAAGATTTTTTGATAAACACGAATCTTAGTTCTTAGTTTAAGTATGAATCATGATTTCAACCATTAATCGTTCATTATGAATTCGTAAATCCCAACAGCTAAACGCCAAGAGCTAATCGTTCATTACAAATTCCAACAACATGAATTTGTTCCTTACAAATTCATCAAGTCTACGAATTCATTATGTGAATTCTTCACGTTTTTAATGAGAAAAAAAAATTCTTTTCCTAAAACGAATTACATAAATGAGTTCTTAACGTCTATGACTTAAAAAAAAGAACAGATTAATAAATAATCGTTCGAACATAATCAAGAACGGGCATAATCAGATACCGAAATATGGCTCTAATACCACTCTAGATCACTTAGCTCCGCAAGGAGTCTACCAGAGTCTCCTTATCCACGTACACAGATCTCTGCCTTCATAGATGATAAAACAATAATTCAAGAGACAAATTGTATATTTTTTCTGGATCTCAACGCATGAGAATAAGAATTGTGTATGATACATCCTATTTATAGGAAAACATTAGAGTCTAACCCTAATTATGGTGGTGGATTCCTACCATAATAAGGACTCTAAATATTAAGTAATTAATAAATAATTACCCTAACTAATTCAATTAAACTAAAAACATATTTTATGTAACACTCACGTGGTTGATCACAACAGAATCATCGTTTTGTATCAAACCGACTTTTACGTATGTTGCCTTAAAACCCGATGGAGGTATTTGGAACAGAATCTTCCTTGTCCTGAATTTAAATCTTTTATCAATATCAAAAGAAAGTTGATGGCTATGTGTAATGTGATAAACTAGCAAACTTGACCTCTGTTGGGCTAATTCGACTAGATTCGAGAAGTGATAGTGAAGGGATGAGTTAAGCAGTTGCGCTTTTGCGTACTTCGCTTTTATTTTGCTTGGTGGGATAGCTTTTTGGGTTTAATTAAGTTCATAAAACTAAGGATGCTTAATTAAGTATAATAATTTATTGAGCCACGATCGCGGGCCTCTTCGGGGAATTATAGGCCCGCAATTTAATTAGTTTATGCGTGAGGATCGCCGGCCATGGGCTTTATGGATTAGGCCCAACGTGGTTGCAGACACCATAGTCATCCCCCAAAAGATCTCAGTTTTCACCTAAATTTGTACACCCAAAAAAAGATCGATCTTTTTTTGTCCTTTTGAGTTTTTTCCGAAGTACTATGACGTCCAGTATGCTTGCTTCTAGTAGAATATTTATCGATTTTCTGAAACATGTTCCATATGCGAGCTATTTGCGAGGAAAATAAAGTATTTGAGCTGATGAAATGTTTATTTGATGGCAAAGTAGAGCGCTTATAGGCCTTTAAAGCCACATATTGGCTTGATAAAAAAATTGAGGACTTATCGCCCGTTAAAGCCACTTATTGGCTTGACAATAAATTAGAGCACTTATCGGTCGTTTGAGGCACTTATTGGTTTTACCAAAAAAAAAGCTTACCATGGTGTTGTGGTTGGGTTTGTTCAAGTGTAGAACTTTCCCAGCTTTTGCCTGTTCCACGGGTGTTGTATTTGTTTTCCACCCAAAAGTCTCAAGATCATATGGACCCATTTGTGTAGGCTCTTATTGTCTTAAATCCCTCCCAATTTGGAGCCATTTTCCCGTTGGTGCGTTTAGGTGTTTGAAGAACCAAATGATTGTGTTTGAAGGTTTTAGCTCAGGCTTTCTTGTTGTATTGTGCCTTAATAATTTTTCTCGATGCTGGATATTGATGTGCACAAACTTGATGCATTTTACTTACAAGTGTACAAGTCGCACGAGTAATAGAGTAATGATAAGGATATCAAACCACGAAGATTGGGATAAAAAATCACTAACATTCACAAGCTTCGTGCAATTTGAACTGAATAAAACTGGGTTGATACTAATCTAGTCATTAATTTACGAATTAAGAAATGAACAAAGACGATTAAAACCAGTGAGGATGGAGTGCAACTTCATCACTTGAGTGCTTCGGGTAGAGTTATAATTTGATTAATCATGTACCAATTATCGTATTATACCTACCGGATTCACCTATTCTAGACTCTTATCTCTCTAGAGATTAAGCGTCCTTTTTTGATTTATAGATGAGTATCTCTCGGTGTCTCATTCAAACAAACCAGAGACATTGCTCTCAAGTGATCCTCACATGGTAACACCAATTCTATAGTAATCGGTGTGGATCTTGCTATGCCTAGCATAACTTGTGTCTCCAGATCTCCCATTTTTCTTAGTGCACCTTCTTATGTTGGCCAAACATAAATAGACGAAGATGAAGAACAACAAGATCAACAATAAAGACAACTAAAACATGGTAAAAATTTGATAATCTCTCCGAATTCTTCAAGGGCTACATCGCTTGATGTCCCAATTTTATATTTGTGCTTGTATAACAATGGGACAATTTAGCGCTTGAGGAGCATGCTGATCTTAGTTTCTGTAGAGTGAAATTATCAAAATTCGTATTTTTAAATGATCAAATTTGTACCGTCCATGTAATATGTGATCTGATGGCCGAAAGGTGTAACACATAGTTACAAGACTAGCTCAATCTTGACAGTTGATCTGAACGGCCGATACCATATCCCGCAAATTCTACACTAATTGATCCTAGTCACTCAATGTTAAATTGATCCAACGGCCATGATGGTTAGCTTCAACAAGAAGTTGAAGTTCAGTCATTGATGTCATCCCAACTGTCCGCTCTTTGACAAAATCCGATGGCAATAGTCAAGCGGTGGAAATGGTGAAATCCTAATCGTGCATCTTAAAGAAGATCCAACATACTACATCTTCACTTACTAGCAATAAACCTTGATCGTTGATCTGAAGAAAATGAATGGCCACAATGAAGCAACTACAGGTGATATAAAAATCCATTGATCGAGGAATAACGATACACTTTTTGATACACTTTCTCTTTCTAAACTTTCATCTACAACTTCTCTAATGATCTCTCGCTTTTGGTCTTACGAGCTCCTGGTTCTCGACTATATTCCTTGAATCTGCCCTTTCTAATCGGCTAGATTGTGTTATTTCTACTCGATCTGTTATCGTGTAATGTTGCTTTGCTTATGGCGCCGGTTTTAGCCATGATTTTGAAAGTTTTATTGATGGGAGTTGTAATCTACACATATATTTGGTGATTTGGAGGATCTATCTAAGCTACAAGAGCATCTGATTTCAGAGTTCAACGTGTATTACTCGGAATCTAAGAATCTGGCACGAGCATTATATCATTTCTTCTTACCTTTTTGTAAATTTTAATTCATATATTACTTTTCTACTATCTGATATAACGTATAACTCATTTTTTTGAACAAGGTCCAACTAAAATCTCAACAGTGGTGCGGTGAGAGTGAACCACTGGTCAGATCTAGCTGTTTTTGTGTTTAAAATTCAAGATCTAAACAAGAAGTTAATCTTTTGATTCAAGCACTCTAGTGAGAGTTAGAGTCGGTATATTGCTACTCCTTTACATCCTCAGTTACTTTTCAATAATTAGAGGCTGGTAGCCACCAGGCTTGGAATTATCTGTTGGCTTTACCGCTTTAAACTACGTGCGTAGTTTAAAAGGACCATTGTATGCTAGATCCGAGGCTTGTAGCCTGTGCATGTTCTGTGACTCATTGATACGTGCTAGTTTTGTATTTTTCCTAATAATTTTAGAAGCTAGTTCCTGAAACTGCTTATGATATGAACTTAGCCAACCGTGTGACTAAACCCAATACCAATATTGGTGGTTCGAAAGAAAGGATCGAAAAATTGACACAAACTTGTCGAGAATTTGACCCAACACCTATAATGGAGGTGTGAACCAAAGAAAGAATATTTGCCACTCAATGAATCCTTTTGAAAACTTGTTTCAAACAAACTCAAGAAGATAAGAATTTGTAAAACCGACGCTACTTTTCGTAAACAAGGAAGTTCATAAAAGAACTGAGGAGATTTTATCTCACAAAAACTACTTGAAAACATTTTATGAATGAAAAGGGCTCGATCATGCCTCTTATATAGGCCACAGGGTACATGAATTAACATTAAATAGGTTCATGGACTCCTTTAATGTAAGCTTTGACCATGCAACCTTCCAATTGCATTTGTATCCAACCATGGCATGACCAAGCCTTCCAACTCCATGCCCATGAATTTCTTTGAACGTGTAGACTTGTCTTGAGAGTAAAAGGTCCAAAAATACCCATTAAGTCATGCATGGACATGCATTCGGGCTTTTTCAAGTGGGCCCTAAGCTAGATTGGGCTTCACGGATGGCCTTAAGCTCGATAAGCCAAATGGGCCTCATCATCCATAAGTGTTTTGAGCTTGGTCCATGAACTTTGGCCAGGAGGCATGTCCAAGGCATGTGGGACGTGGCCATCTTCAAATGGGCTCACCAAGTGGAAGATTTGAGCATGGTGTCTTCAATTTGTAGGGGTTGTAAATTCGGTACATTTGTCTTTGACCAACATTGCAAGTCCTTCCTTGAATTTCGTCATCCTAGCTTGAGTAATGGGACCACTTGAAAGCTATTAGCTCCTTTGGATGTCATCTTATGTTCTTGTAAAACTTTAGGCGCAATCTGGCTTCACTTATCCAACTCATTAGATAAGGATATTAATCAATGATCACTTATATGAACTTGATATTTCTTTACCCATACCTAATAGATTGGGAAACTTTTTAATTATGTTTATCTAGTTAGAATTAAATTCCTAGTGGGGAACTAGTCCCAAATTTCGATCCCTTGCTCCCGTATATGAGGGGCACGACCCAAGACATGTAATACACCTTGATTCTTATGCTATTTTGTCAGATTAGTATTCTCTTTTAGTTTTAAACCAATTTTCGACTTATCTTTTATCTTTGAGTCAACTGGCATCGTTCCTTCAAAGAACTTATCCTTGATTCTTGGTTAGCACAAATTGCTTTCAGGGGATAATTTGGTGCCGTTCTCGGTTACATAAATCGTGAATTCTCGTTTGTTGACACAAGTTGTCTTCATAAAATAGCACAACAAATTCGTGCCTTTTAGATTTTGTTTTTGAATCTTGAATTGGTGTGGGGTTCTGCCACAAGTTCGGCAAGGATTTATATCAATTATCTTGCTAAAAAACCCAGCCCAGCCTGTGCACCTGATAGTATCAAGGTCAAGAGAATGCCACTTAACCAATAATGCAATGACTTAAGGGTTAGACCATCATTGATATACTAACTTTCAACTATGCAGGCCGCCCAAGGGCTACAAGAGTCTTTACTGAAGTAGTTAGCAAAACTCGGCTTGTTCACCTTTTAGCTTCATGGTCTCCTCATTTTTTTACCCTTTACCCCCTTTCTACATTACTCTTTAGAGGTCATGGTTTCGGTGTTTAGACTGACTGCAGTAATAGTTTTGTTGCAAGGCAGCCAACATGAAAATCAACTCTGATAGCATAGGGTGTAGGTTGATGTATGTACCCGTATCTTTACCTAACCTGTACCTCCACGAAGAAGAGAGATAATTACATCAGAATGATAATGAGGTGAGGAGCAGAGGAGATTACTATGTTTTCATTGTAGCAGATAGTATCCAACAGATTTTAGCATCTCGGAGCAGGTGGAGATAGTAGCAGATTTATTTAGTGCCATCTGTGTGCATCTTAACACATCCATCTAACCTGTACCGTCACAGAAAAGTAAGACAGTTACATCAAATTAAAAAGGAGTGAAGGAAGTGGGAATTACTCTATTCAGGTTACATTAGGTAACATCTGATGAAGGATTTGCAAAGCATGCTAACAATGCATGAGTTGCTGCATTTATTCCTTCATTATGTACTATTTTAGACATGGTGATTACAACCTTATATGGTCCGGATAATTCAGCTAAAATGGCTACATTACCCACTATTCAAGGCTTCCCACATCGAGTTGCAAGCTTCAAGAAGAGGAAGATCAAATGCAGCAAGAAAGAAGAAAGAAGAAGAACATCAAATACACTTGTTCCAAAGTTCAAGAAATACTTTGTTCCTGTTGATGTTATTGTCAAAATACAAAATCAAGACCATTATCATCCAAAGACTGATCATCTAAATCAAAGTACGATCAGAAGCTGAAAACAAGAAAGCAGCAAGTTCGTTCTGCAGAAAAACAAGAAACAGAGTAGCAGAAGCAGCTAATCGTGAAGAGTTTTCTAGTAGCTACCAGAAGTGCATTAGAGTGATTTAGCATGATCCATTTGAAGTCGAATGTTCACATGCAGATCAGGTACACACTGAAGCTCTGATCCATAGATTTTAGCAAACCAAAAGCTCAGGAAAAATTCTGAAAGTGGCGAGCTCGATCAGCCTGCAGAGCAAAAAGAAAACTGTCTTGACAGTTTTTTTTGTTTGATGAAGATCACAAATTTTTTCTATAAGTCTTCAGGTGTTCCCCTGCACGTGTTGTAATACAGCTTACCGATAGATACATGCATGCCATATTCAAGAAAAATCTGGAGCAAGATCCAGTCAAAAACAGATTGGAAACAGCTTCGCTATCCATGGTCTAGGAAATCTGATATGAGTCCTTGCCGAACTTGTGGCAAAACCCCACACCAATTCAAGATTTAAAAACTAGATTTGAAAAGGACGAATTTGTTGTGCTTTCACCTGAAGACAACTTGTGTCAACCAACGAGAAGTCACGAAAATTAAAACTGAGAACACTACCAAATAATCCCCTGAAAGCAACTTGTGCTAACCAAGAATCGAGGATAAGTTCTTTGAAAACGATGCCACTTGACTCGAAGAGAAAAGATAAGTCGAAGACGGTTTAGAACCATAAGAGAACATCTCACAATACTCAAAAACGTAAAACTTCATAAAACTTGTTTTTTTTACAATAAGGGTGTTGTCCCCTTTATATAGAGGTAAGGTCAAGACTTTAAACACCTAAATATCCTTAAAAATATTTCCTAATTAATAGGAAATAATCTAGTTTGGATAGGAATAAAATTTGTCTTGATAAGTGCTAATTAAATAACAACCTAGTCTAAAGGTTTGGATAAGAAAAAATGACTTTGAATAAATAAGGAATCCTTTCGGATAATTATTTTTGGGAGAAACTTCCTTATCCATTAAATCATTGGACTTGGTCTTGTTTCCACTTGTCCTTGGACTGCACAAACCACCCAAAATGTGTACTATTCTATTGGGCTTGTTTCTTGGGCCATAACTTGGATTTTGGTAATGGGCTGGGCTATTTCAGGTGGGCCATGGGGCACACTAAGCATAAATGGGTCGTGGTCTACTATAGGACAAGCTTCTTGGATCATCAAGTTCAGACTCTATGCTCGTCTAGGACTCCTTGTTAGATTAGGAATCATTGGTGTATTAGGACTCATTGGTGTATTATGACTCCTTATTGAAATGGGATTCCTTATCGAGTTAGAACTCCTTGTCAAGCTAAGACTCCTTCAGGGGTTAGGACTCCTTGTTGGATGGGGACTCCTTGTTGAGCTAGGACTCCCTCCGGGTTTAGGACTCCTTGTTGGATTAAGACTCCTTGTTGAGCTAGGACTCCCTCCTGGGTTAGGACTCCTTGTTGGATTAGGACTCCTTGTTGAGCTAGAACTCCCTCTTGACTTAACTCCACTTGCAACAATGTCTTAAATCCAGAATTAAATTCAGCTAATGACAACTTAGTTGCTATGTGTAGCACACAAGTAGTAGAAAATAATGAATCAATTCCTACATTTTTCCATGAAGTATCCCAAAAATAATCCGAACAATGGGCATGCTTCCATGCAATAATCCATGGTATGTCACACAATACAATTTCATTAAAGCACAATTCAAACATGCGTGATTTACCAACGAATATCTATGGATATATAATGTGATGATCATGCTCAATTCCTAACATTGTGACTACCTCAACATGTTCGATCAAACAGTCACCATGTACTAAAAGCAACAAGAATGTATCATGATGTTTCACACATGCAAGTATATCATCAATTTCAATGTCGTGGGAATCTAATTTCTTAATGTAATCACAACTAAGAAATGTAGTATCAATCATGAAAAAACAATTCACACTTTGAAAATTTTGGCATATATAATTTATTCCATGAAACTAAAATCTATTACTCTTCTTAATAATCATTTTTTCGTATGCATCAAACACATCATAACAATCTGAATTTTGGGCAAACAATTCCTTTTTGTTTTCAAAGCCAAATGATACCAATTGAACAAATGAATTCTTATGCAAACTCAATGTAGAAACTCGTAAGTAACACAGATATGCTCAATGCACGTTTCTTAGATAGAAGCTTATCAAGAGACATACGTGCATCTCCACAATCAAATTCCTACGGATAGTAATTGTGGGTGTACTACAAATCAGGCGATTGTGTATCTACGGAGGAAAATAGCTCATGCCATAACTTATGGGGTACATATAAGAAGTCATTGGGTCTGTAGTAGTCACAAAATAAAATGTTTCGACATGCAACTAATACATTACCAAAATCAAAACCTTGCGCATAGCAATCTTGAAAATATTCACAATTGATGAGATCCACACAACACCACTAGTAAAGGGAAGTGATCCACCACAAGATAAGAACGCAAAGACCAATGGCACGACCGTGGGAGATCCTACCCTACATAAAGGAGGCACGGATGGCAAGAGGTTGACCAAAGACCCATTACATTGGCCACAAGGGCCTATGACTAGATCACGTGCAAAGAGATTCAAAGATAGTCTCATGGGCTTG
>JAOWBN010206034.1:0-14331 GCA_028565015.1 Pinguicula moranensis | reverse complement strand
GAAACAAATGCAAAGACACTCTGGAATACACTTGAAAAGTTGTATGCTTCCAAGACAGGTAACAACAAGTTGTATTTATTGAAGCAATTGATTAATTTGAGATATTCTGAGGGTACACCTATTTCTAGTCATGTCAATGAGTTTCAAGGTGTATTGAATCAATTGTCTAATGTTGGTGTTACCTTTGAGGATGAGATACTTGGTTTATGGTTGCTGAATACTTTGCCTGACTCGTGCGAGACATTTCGAGTCTCACACACAAATTCTGCTCTTGATAGTAAGATGTTATTTGATTATGCCAAGAATGGAATTATGAATGAAAAGATCAGAAGGGGGACTCAAGGTTCTTCGTCGCATAATGAGGTTTTAGTTACAAAGTAGAGGGGGATAAATCCGAACAGAAGTTAGAGTAATAAAGGAAAAGGTAAAAGCAATTCTCGGTCCAAGTATTAGAATATTGAGTGTCACCACTGCCACAAGAAGGGTCATTTCAAGAGTCATTGTTGGCAGTTGAAAAAAAATGAATGGGAACAATAAGAATTCAAAGAAGTTTGAAGAAGGCAGTGTTGATCGTGTTGCTATTGCAAGTACAACTATTGATCTCCTCACGGTTTATGATGACTGTGATATTAATTTGGCCTTTGCAGATACGAGCTGGGTAGGTGACTCAGGTGTTGCAGTTCATGTTACTCCCAAAAGGGAATTTTTTAGCACTTACACTGTAGGTGAATTTGGTTTCCTGAGAATGAGAAACAATGGTCTTGCCAAGGTTATTGGCATTGGAAATGTTTGTTTGAAAGTGAACAATGGCTCCACTGTGATGCTTAAAGGTGTTAAGCATATTCCTGATGTTTTGATTTCCATAAGGTTACTTGACAATGATGGTTATGATAACAATTTTGTTAATGAAAAGTGGAAACTTAACAAATGCTCATTGATCTTTGCTAAAGGTGTGAAATTGAAGGAAATTTTTATTTGTTGTAAGCTTCAATTTCAGGTGACTCGGTTAATTTGGTGGAGAATGAATGCCCACCAGAATTATGGCATAAGCGCTTGAACCATATTAGTGCCAGGGGACTTGATAATTTGGTGATGAAAAATATTCTTCCAGGTGCTAAGAGTTCAGATTTTGAAAAGTGCTCTCATTGTCTTGAAGGAAAGTAAAACAAAGTATCTTTCAAGACTAATTCTCCTCACTGAAAATCAAATCTATTGGATTTGATTCATTCTTATGTTTGTGGTGCGTTGAAGGTAATAACCAATGGTGGTGCTTCTTACTTTGTGATATTTATTGATGATTATTGCAGGAAGCTCTTATTCTATGCCTTGAAAACCAAAAATCAAGTATTTGATAAATTTAAGGAGTTTCAAGCCTTAGTTGAGAGGCAAAGTATAAAGAAGTTGAAGTGCATCAGAACTGATAACGGTGGTGAATACTGTGGACCGTTTGAGGAGTATTGTAGGCAACAAGAGATTAGACACCAAAAGATGCCTCCCAAGACGTCTCAGTTGAATGGGTTGGCTGAAAGAATGAATAAAACATTAATGAATCGTGTAAGATGCATGTTATTGGAGTCGAAACTTCCACAATCCTATTGGGGTGATGCTTTATATACTGCATGTTATGTTATTAATCTGACTCCTACTATTGCTTTGCAAAGTGATGTTCCAAAGAATGTTTGGACTGGAAAGAATACATCTTATGATCATTTGAGGGTGTTTGGATGCAAAGCTTTTGTTCATGTTCCGAAAGATGAGAGATCAAAATTCGATGCCAAGACAAAGCAACATATTCTCATTGGCTATGGCCAAGATGAGTTTGGTTATAAAATGTATGATCCAGTTGAGAAGAAGGTCATACGAAGCCGTGATGTGGTATTCTATGAAGAGCAGACTATTGTTGATTTGAGAAGGCAGAGAAATCTGATTCTTAGATTCAAGATTATTTCAGGGATGGTGGTCCAAGTGTTCCACCACATTTGCCTACTATAGTTGGTGGTGATACAATGTCCATTGCAAATGGAGGTGAAAGAGTCATCATTGACAATTCTTTTAGCTTTGCGATAATAATGGACTAGAGCAAAATGACTCTATTAAATTCCAATGCTTTATTTAGTGAAGTTGTTGGAACTCAATACCGACCACATTTGCCTACTATAGTTGGTGGTGATACAATGTCCATTGCAAATGGAGGTGGAAGAGTCATCATTGACAATTCTTTTAGCTTTGCGATAATAATGGATTAGAGCAAAATGACTCTATTAAATTCCAATACTTTTATTTAGTGAAGTTGTTGGAACTCAATACATCAAATGACGCAATGCCTATTGGGTCACAACGGAAATGGCCTCTTTGTATAATTACAAGGGTAAGGTCGCGTACATCTGACCCCCCAGACCCTAACTGAGTTGGGAATATACTGGGTACGTTGTGAATTGTGGATTGTGGAGTTGGTGGTGATACAGTTGAAACTAATGTGCAGCATGAAGATTTTGCTGATGTTCAGCAAGATGATAACTTGCATAATCCTACGAATATTGTTGTTGATGATCCACAAGAAGTTGAACTCAGAAGGTCTACCAGAGATAGACAACCGTCTACAAGATATTTTTCAAAGGACTATGTGCTCCTGACTGATGGGGGAGAGCCCAAATATTTTGAAGAAAGCTATGGAAAGTGTAGACAAGCAAGAATGGTTTGATGCAATGAAGGATGAGATGAAATATCTGCATGATAACCATACTTTTGAGTTGGTACCATTACCTAAGGATAAGAGAGCTTTGAAGAATAGGTGGATCTATAGGCTGAAATAGGAGGAGAACACTTCCAAACCAAGATACAAGGTCAGATTGGTTGTTAAAGGTTTCAGTCAGAAAAAGAGAATCGACTTTGATGAGATTTTTTCACCCGTATTGAGAATGTCTTCAATCCGGTGTGTGTCGGGGCTAGCTACAAGCCTTGACTTAGAAATTGAGCAAATGGGTGTGAAAACTATTTTTCTTCATGGTGATCTGAATGAAGAAATTTATATGGAACAAACGGAAGGGTTTAGGGTGAAAGGCAAAAAGGATTATGTGTGCAAGTTGAAAAAGAATTTGTATGGTTTAAAGCAAGCTCTGAGACAATGGTATAAGAAGTTTGAGTCTGTGATGAGGTAACATGGCTACGAGAAGACTACTTGTGATCATTGTGTATTTGTTCATAAATTTTTCCCTGATTATTTTATTATCTTGTTGCTTTATGTTGATGATATGCTTATTGTTGGCCAAACTGCTTCCAGAATTTGCAAGTTGAAGCAAGAATTGAGCAAATCCTTTGACATGAAGGATATGGGGCCAGCAAAGAGAATTCTTGGGAAAAGCATTACTCGAGACAGAAAAGCAAGGACATTGTGGTTATCACGAGTAAGGTACATTGAGAAAGTACTTGAATGATTTCGAATGGACAAGGCTAAGCCAGTTAGCTTTCCTTTAGTGATACATATGAAGTTGAGTAGCAAACAAAATCCCTCTATTGATGAAGAGAAGGAAGAAATGAAAAATGTTCCTTATTCTTCTGTTGTTGGTAGTTTGATGTATGCTATGGTATGCACAAGACCTGATTTAGCTCATGCAGTTGGTGTAGTGAGCAGATTTCTTTCTAAACCAGGAAGAGAGCATTGGGATGCAGTTAAGTGGATTTTGAGATATCTTCGTGGTACTCCAGATTTAAATCTTTGCTTTAAATGTGAGGAATAAGTTCTCATGGGTTACACTGATTCAGATATGACTGGAGATGTTGATACCTTAAGGTCAACTTCAGGTTTTTTGACTACTTTTGCACGGGAGTTTTCTCTTGGTAATCTAGGTTGCAGAAATGTGTTGCTCTTTTAACAACTGAAGCTGAATTAATAACAGATATAGAAGCATGCAAGGAGTTGTTGTATTTGATGAGGTTCTTGAAGCAACTTGATTACTCTGAAGACATGTATGTTTTGCTCTGTAATAGTCAAAGTGCTATACATCTTGGAAGGCATACTTCTTTTCATTTCAAGTTGAAACATATTGATATAAGGTATCATTGGATACTTGATGTGTCGGATGAGAAGTTGATTGAGTTTGAGAAAATTCATACGGATGATAATGGTGCTGATATGATTATAGGGGTGCTTATTTGGAAATCAGAATTCGGAAATTTTCATTTCCAAATTCCGATTCCAAAGTATTATTCGGTATAATCGAACGGAAACGGAAGGCAATTTTTATTTACGAACTTAATCGGAACAGAAATAGAATAGGTGATCGGAAATGAAAATTTTCGATTCCATACTCGGAATATGAACTTCATCGAAAATGGAAATGGAACATTTTTCACTGCAAAAAATATTTTTCACTGCAAAAACGCATACTATGGCAAACAATGAATAATATTCGAAAATCGAAAATGGATACGGAAATTTTCATTTCCATTTCTAATTGCAAATTTGGAATTTTCGATTCCAATTCCAAACGGAAATAGGGTAATTCGGAACGGAAATGGAACAGAAATTTCCTTCCGAACTAAGTTCGGAACGGAAATGAAAATGCCCATTTTCGTCAGAAATTTCCGAATAAGAAGGCCTAATGATAACAAAGAGTCTACTGAGATGTAAGTTTGAAGTTTGTTATTGTCTTGCCGGGATGACAAGACACTTCACATAGTCGGGAGAGGGGGAGATTTGTTGGGATTTATTGGGCTCCCAACTATGTGTTTTTGAAGGCCCAATATGTTTAAATGGTTTAATCCCATTTAGTAATATACCTGGAGGGTATATACAACACATACTTGTGTTTGTATGTGTGTGAGCTAGGTTTGTGATAAAACTCGCACCCCCAAAATTGAAGAGAAAAGCAACACTGTGCGTTTTTGGTTTTGTTGGCGTTTGGAGGTCCGAACGTGGTCCGATTAACCTGAAATTTTACTCGCGTTATAGGACTCGTCTAGCTACATTATGTCCGAAGGAAATTGAATTCCCATGGTTGGATAGTGAGTTATTTGATTTTAAACAGGCTGTTTGTTTTTTTGTGTATTTTACACCTTTGATACTGTATTGTGATTCTAGTGCTTTCGTATTGTGTTGTAAGGGCTAGAGATTAGTAGTGTGCTGTTGTACTCTTGATTTTTGGTGATATTGGATTTTGGTTGATCTAAGGATCCGATTTTTCATTTCTTCACATTGAAAGGTTTTTCCATTTAAATCTTGGTGTTCTTATTTTCAATATTGTTTCAATGCTATTATTTCCATATTCGATTCTGGTTATTTGTGCTCCTAACAGATTCCTGCAAATTGGGGAGGTTGTTTATTTTTGATGTGTTATTGAACTATATAATTCTTCGTAGTTTTCTCCCAACAGTGAGGATGTAGTTGAAGTGTGCTTGTTCAATGTATATTCTTTTCTTGCCACCTAAATGAAAAAAAAAAAGCATTTTATAGACAGAACTCATACACAGGAGCAACAAGCAACTATAATAGATGTTGTATCATGGGATTTCAATACTGTTTTAGTTTCGGATGAAAAAACAGTTGTGCTGTTTATGCTAGACAAGACGCATTAGAATATGAAGAGTTCATTTACAAGCAAAACTTCTTGATAGACAAACCAGTTGTGAGAAATACGTTTACATGGTTCAAAACTGATGGGCGAGGAGCTAAGACCATCCTACGGTTAACCTCCTCTATTACAGTCATCTCTTTGTTGTACCAAGTGTGTAACGATCACCCCACCCCGATCCAGACCCACCTTTTTTTTTCATTAAACACATACACATGAACAAACCTACTATCTAGACATTCATTCATCCCAAATATGAGTAGGAAAGACAATAAACCGACAATCCTTACAGGGCCAATTTAGTAGCGGGGTAGTTGTAATCTCGTTATAAGGATAACTTCAGTATTATTGTCAGATTGAGTAATTCTTAATATGTTCGGTATACACATTTTCACAGTATTCGGATTACTGCAAAAATGGAATACTAGTAATACCATGTTTGGTTACGTTAATCCAGCTATATATCAACCACATCATTAAATTTGTATATAAATGACACAAATGGCCCGATTGTCCACTATATAAGCCCTCGTCGCTATTGTCTCAACCTTAGCCACAAATTTCTCAAGCGTCGCTCTCAACTTCATTCCAAATTCTCCTGACATCATGGCCCCAACTCCTGCCTCCTACCGCCATGTCATGGTCCCGACGTTGTTCATCCTCCACCTTTATGCCATCGGCAAAAGGCCCCATTGGAGGCCCATTATCCTGCAAGTTTCAATTGACAAGCCAACGCCCTCCTTCCCTAAGATATGCAATAGGAAAACTGCTCCCCGACATGGCTATTGGTTGGAAATTCAATAGAGATAGAGGACACGTGCCCTTGGCCAATCTTCCACACCCGACATTACCGGGTAGAAAGTTGTTAGTTAAAAAAACTGAAAATAAAAGGGCATTTTTTGATACTCTTCGCAGTTTGGGAAAAAGAGTTCCATGATGTTGATAGAGAAAGTGTTTGCTCTAGATACTGGAAGAAGAGAGTTGGCACTGAAGATTCAGAGTTTGTGGATCTCCACCCGTGCAATGGTGTTGAGGACGTGCACTCCTCCTCGCATCCGGAAGTGGAACTAAATCCGATGAGGAAGATGGAGTAAGTCCAGGACGTTATTTCTTAAAAATATGATTTAATGTTTGGGACAAGGTAAATCTTCGTAATTTAAACCATTTGCATATTTTTTGGACAGATTGAGCCACAAGAGCTGGGACCAGGTTGACATTGTTTGCCGGTTTGAGGTGCGGGACTTGTTGTCAAATGGCCATGTTGTGAGAAGGTTCGGGAAGGGCATGTTGTGCATCTCGTCGAAGCTAGTGTTTGAATGACGTTTTCGGCGAATGTGTAGCCTGTATGAACGTTGTAGTAGTTGTATTCCCTTTTTTTTGTGACGGTGGAACCGGTATGAAATTTGTTTTATGACTAGAGCTGCACTTATTATGTTTGAGTATGGCTCAAACGATTCAATGATTATGTTTTCTGCTTGTTCGAAGATGGAGGTTCTTTGTTCAATCTGGTTCAAACGATTCAAGTGCATTTTGTCGATTGAATGATTATGTTATAATGGTTCATTTTGTCCACAACTGGAAAGAGACGGTAGAGAATGAATTGTGTTCTATGGATAAACATAGTGTTATATGCATTTGTGTGGAAGCTTAATATACTGAAAACAGTAGGTTTTTCTTACAAGCAACAAGAAAACATTGGTGATATGCATTTCTCTCATGCTAAGTGCAAATGGCATAGTCATAATCGAGAATAGAACTGTCCTCTAAATATAAAGCAAAGCTACAACACTGGGGTACATTTAACAAAAACAAAGTCTAAACTAGAGCTAAGTTTCAAAATGTCATGAAACATGTCCACAAACTTTGTTTGTCGCAAACCAACACTAGGTGGGCGCATCATTACTTGATTCTACAACCTTTACCTTACACCACTTTCCATTGAAGAAGAGTCTCATTATTTGCTATCTTCTTTCATGATCCTGAATTTTCCATACCGCATATTGTGGTCTTCCGACGAGGTAGGCTACCAAATCAAGCTGCTGCTCAAAAGTTAGTGATGGAAACTCCTCTAGGCTTTCAAAAATGATCACAATTTTCTTTTCGTCAGCATCTGTGCTAGAGCCAGTTTGACAATCAAGGTATTTCATACCTTTCAGCATCAGGTCAGAGATGCTTTCTGAAACATTCTCGTGAAAATTTGGGAAGAAAGTATACCGGTCTTCCTCTTCTTTGTCGAGCGACCAATAGGATCCACATTAGATGGCTATGAGGCTGATGCACTCTCAACAAATTCTCAATTTCCAAACCATTCATCATATAGTGGAAAGTTTTTGCCTTTGATGTGAGAAAATTTGTGATTCACCTGCATTGTTAAAAAAATAGTAGGGTCAATTAGACGCGTAAGTGAGGGCTAGATGTGAAAAATAATAAAATTACCTTCAATAGTTCCTTCCAGAGGTTCGGGCTATCCACCACCATCGTGTCCTTATGCAGATCCATTGTTGTCCCACTTTGACCAACAAACTAACTCAATAGGCTCCATTGATTTTTCCTGATGTGAATCTTGTTCTCAGTGTTCTTTGCCTAAACCCTGCTACCCTAGACAAGCTCCCATATCGTACTTGCACAACTCGTGTGGAAGCCCTTCTTCCACCCCGTTCAATTTCGTAACCCTCTAACGCAAGTTCCTTGTAGGCCACTATCATGGCTCTCTACCCGTTTAAGGTGAATTGGAGTTTCATCTGAGGTGTTTGCTTGAACTATTGCGCAAAGATTGTCGCCTTGGCGTCGCAAGGAGTTTCTTTGCATTCTGCTTTAGCCTAGGCCTAGGGTAACGTTGCATAGGTTCTTTGATAAAGTTGGACGAATCGAGGTTGTCATTGTCCGTGTTCCACATCTTGCGTCAAACAAGATAAATAAGAAAAAAACATAAACAAAGCATCATAGAACCATGACACAACAAATAGTATTATGCAAACATGGGTCACACATAGTAATGTCAAACAACAAATCAAGGAGTACTTAAGCAACAAAGAAAATGTTTTCACAAATTAACCATTTCAAACAGTTAATGTCCTAAACATGCTCATGAACCACATGAACAACCATGTATCAACCTTTAGGCGGAGACTGTGTCAACTGAGCAACATTTTGTGCTGCCCAATGTTCAGATGCCAGGTCATCACGCTTCTAAGTACACATTGGGGCGATTGAGCTGTTTGTATGTATTGTTCGTACTCATCAATTGGAGCACCATGTGTATCCTCCACTGTCATCCCACTGACCTGATATGAATCTTTGTCGAACTTGTGACAAAATCCAACACCAATTCGACGATTCAAACACACGATCTAAAAGGGACAGGTTTGTTGTGCTTTCGCCTGAAGATAACTCGTGTCAACCAACGATTAGTCACGATTTTTATACCGGAATGCCACCAATCAATTCCCTCAAAGTAACTTGTGCTAACCAAGAATCTCAAGGATAAGTTCTATGAAGACGCCACTTCTCTGGTAAGGAAAAAATAAGTCTGAAACTGGTGTAAAACCAAAAGATAATATTTCTCACAATTTTATCAACCAAATGAAATGAATGAAGAGGGGGTCGTGCACCATTTTATAGGGAGAAGGGGGCACGATTTCTCCATGCCAGTAGGTCTCTAATTAGATAAATAAGACTAGGAAATAACATACTATAGATAAACATAAAAGAAATGGTCTAATCTAATTAGTATCCAATGAGATTTGGACTCTTCATGGCAAATCCTTTTTCACTCCAATTCCTCTTATCATGCACGTGTAGGACTCCTTTGTGGAAAAGGTGTCTTCAATTTGTGTCCAACTATCTTCAATTTGTTGGACTCTTCTATTGTAGACAAGGTGTTTTCAATTTGTGGATTTTCGAAATTGGGCCATGGGCTTCTAGTTGATCCATGACTTGAATAAGAATGATGGGTTGGGCAACATTATCCAATGGGACATGGGTCCCACTTATGGTAGATGGGCCGTGGGGTCCCTCTTGTACTCCTTTGGCCCAAACTTCTTGGATCAATAAGCTTAAAGCCTCTTGGCTCTTAGGCGTGTAATTGGGCATTCTTGAAGCCTTAATGGATCACTCCTATCAAGCTCATTCACATGATTCACGCCATCATTGGGCTCTTCAGTGGGCTATTCGTGGATGCCTCTTTCAGTGGACGGTCCGGGTACAACTTGGGTTACATCAGAAAGAGTCATCAGTCTTCCATTTGTTTGATCAGAAGACCAGCTGGTAGATATCTTGACCAAGCCAATCTCGAGTCCCGTATTTTCAAGTACACTCTACAAGCTAGGAATTGAAGATCCTCAAATACAACTCGAGGAGGAGTGTTAGACTAAATAAGGGGAGATCATGTAGATAAACAGTCAAAGGAAGGATCTCGATAAATCAGGGATCCTTACCTTATGACAATCACACACGATATCCACCCAAGATAGGAATTCCGACTTGTATAAGTATGATATAATTATCGTGAGAGATATACCACAAACAATTCATACCAATTTGTCTTCTTTGATTTCAATTATAGTTCATGACAATGTGTTATGTGAATTTATCCTAGTGGTTTTGTCTCAAGCCATGCCATGTGTGAATTTGTCTCGAGCCATGCCATATGATCAGATCAATGTACATCTGTTGGATTGTCACTAGTTGTAGGTCCATCAACACAAATGAAGATAAAAAAAATCTTGTTATTGTTAGACCACTTAAATAAACAGTGAACAACCTTTGGTTGCTACTATTTATGAAGATTTGATTGTCCAATAGTCTTATAAATAATTATTCGTCATTTTTTTTTTATCTTTTTACACTAATAAGATATTGATGCATATCGAAAAGCAAAGAAACTAAAAATCACCGATCATTCTACTAAAGGAAAGAAACTTCTACAAATGAAGATTATCACTCTTAATCCCAAAGAAAAGAAAATGAATTTATTCCTCCTCATGAGTATGATCCGACTAGAGTTGAAAATAAAGTTGCTCCTCCTCCTCCCGAGCATGATTCAGATAGAGTTAAAAATGAAGTTTCTCCTACTCCTAAGCGTGATCCCACTAGTGTGGAAATTGAAGTTGGTGATCTTAAAATGCAACTCAAGTAAACGAATGTCAATTTATCAATATCATACTAATGAAAATAGACGGAATGAGGCGAGCTTACATAAAGAAAAATGCATTTCAACCTGATTTGAAGGTGTATCCTTGGGTAGAAGTTGGAAAACGAAAGTATCGATTTCAGAAATCTTGGTTTAAACAATATTCTTGGTTAGAGTATTCACCCACGTAGGATGTTGTATATTGTTTTTTGTGCTTCTTCTTTGGTGATGGGAAAATACTCATAATGTATTTACGTCCGTTGGTTTCAGAATTTGAAAGCATATCAATGACGGGAAAAATTGTCTGTTGCTTTAGCATGCTAGAGAGGTTAATTCACATCATAGCAATATTTTGGGTAAAATGAATGATCTTGAAAATACAAATCAGCATATTGGTAGAGTGATGGATCCATTAAACCCAGAAGTGAAACGAAAAAATTGTTTGAGACTTATGGCTATAGTTGAATGCATCCGATGGCTTACTCTCCAAGATTGCGCATTGAGAGGACACCATGAATCCTCTTCTTCCAATTATCAAGACAATCTTGTTGAGTTGATTAAATTATTACGTAGAATGAATGGTGATTTGATGTTGTTGCAAAATTTGTTCTGAATGCCACACGTGTTTCACCAAAGATTCAAAAGGAGATTTTTCATATCTTTGTTGAAATTGTAAGAAAAACAATACGTAACGAGATTGTTAATGCAAAATTTTGTATTCTAGTTGATGAAGTAAATGATATTGCAATTAGGCTGCAAATGACTATTGTGTTGAGATATTTTGATGCTGGTGGCATTTTAAAAAAATATTTATTTGAAATTGTTTATGTGAAGAACACGACTGTTGCCACGCTAAAAAAAGAAAGATCTAATATCTTGAATCAGTATGACTTACCAATATACAATATGCGGGGTCAAAGATATCACAGGGCTAACAATATGTGGGGATCCTGAAATGGATTACAAGTTGTTTTTTGTAGAGAATTTCCTTATACATATCATATCCATTATTTTGTGCATAGATTGTAATTAGCATTAGTTGCTACTAATGAAAAATATGATGATATTTGGTGTTTCTTCCTAGAATTGACTGATATTGCAAATTATGTTAGTATTTTTCCTATAGTGAGTTACTTTATGCTTATACTTATTAAATTTGAGAAACGATAGCTAAAGGTGAACGTACTACAGTTAAATAGGATAATTAGTTGGGTACCGTATTGACCTGGAAAAACTCGTTTGAGTTCTCATTATGTGACTTGTTGACAAGTACGATTCCGTGATTGTGCTTTGCACTAGTGTAAAAGGGAAAGCAATAGTAATTGTACACGTGGCAAAACTTGTAAGGATTTGAAAGTATTAAGGAGTTTCAACTTTGTATTAATCTTACACGTGATGCACAAGAATTTAGCTATGATTGATATGCTTTGTTGAGCTTTACAACGGAAGTCTCTTGATATTTTGAGTTCAATGAATCTTATTTCTAGTTCGAAAGCTTTACTTCAAGAATTGAAGGATGATGGTTTTGATTCTCTCTTCTTCTTCTTTTTTCTATCAACAATTATTATTTGTGAGTTTAATGATATATATTGATATACTAGTTATGACTGGTTAGGATCACGAGGGTATGTTATAGGTGCCGCATTTGAGCACCACTACCAAGTTGGAATATTTTATGCTGGAATAGATTGTCAAATTGAAAAGATCAATTATATATTTGTTGATGCAATAGTGGAACTTCTTAAGCTCAGTACTGTTTTGGTCGTCACGAGGGATATATTTGAATATGTTTTTTTCATTGAATCATATATATATAATCATTTTGATTGAAAATTAAATTTATAGTATATTAAATGATTCAACTTTTATTTTTTCTCATTGAGCTGAAAAAATTATTACTTTTTCATGACTTGTAAGTAGTTGAATTATTTTGTCATTCCAAAAAAATTCACGTCGCTCCCCCGAATTTTTTTTGCCCCGAAACTCTAAACAAAATTGTAGGGTCTCGTAAATGTTTTTGGGGGCCCACCCTAATTGTTTTTAGTCTACAGATACAAAAGTAGATTCATTGGTTGGAATTTCTTGGGACCCTAAATTAATTAGTAATCAACGCCCATAAATAGATAGCCTTTATATGTTCAACTGTATGAACAAGACAATCATAAATCAAATACCCAAAAACAATAGTCATTATATTGCTATGAATGTGAATGTCACATTTATTAGCATAAATAAATTGGTAGATCTCATTTATTAGCATGCATATATTGGTGGATAGTATGTATAAAAGGTGGAGACATGGAGAGATGATTGTGTAATGTGAGAGAGAGGAAAAAGAAAGAGAAGAGAAAAAAAGAGAAGAGGAAAAAAGAAAAGAGAAGAAAAGGAAGAGAAAGAGAAGTTTGAGAAGAAAGTTGAGATTTTGTTTGCTAATTTAATTTAAGATTTGCATTTGTTTATACTTACACAAATAATTTACAACACGTTATCAACACGACATTACTACTGGGCTTCTAGCATTCTTGCTGAGGTAAAGTTAATTAACTATTGTTATAATGTCGAATCTTTCTAAACTTGAGTTTGTTGCTCTTGACATTACCGGGAAAAAATATCTGTCATGGATTCTTGATACGGAGATCCATCTAGATGCTATGGGTCTCGGAGACACCATCAAAAATGAAAATAAAGCATCTCTACAAGATAGAACGAAAGCTATGATATTTATTCGCCTCCATATTGATGACTGGCTTAAATCTGAATATTTCACAATAAAAGATCCTACAGAACTGTGGAAAAATCTCAAAGAGAGATATGATCACAAAAAAATGGTGATACTTCCGAAATCTCGTTATGATTGGATGCATTTACGTTTACAAGATTTTAAATCAATAGCGAATATAACTCAGTCATGTTTAAAATCAATTCTTAACTTAAATTATGTGGTGAAAAGATTACCGATGAGGATATGTTAGATAAAACATTAACTACTTTTCATGCCACTTATATGCTCCTACAGCAGCAATACCGTGAAAAGGGTTTTAAGAAATACTACGAATTGATTTCGTGTCTTCTTATGTCTGAGTAAAATAACGAGTTACTGATGAAAAATCATCAATCACGCCCCAGTGGTTCTGCTCCATTCCCAAAATTGAATGCGAGTACATATAATCAAGGCCATCACCGTGGTCGTGGTCGTGGACGCATTCGTAGATGTGGAAATTGGAGAAATCATCCTTACTTTCACCGCAATAATCCCAATAATATAAATAACCACCAGAAGTGGGAGAAAAATGATTATTCGCAAGGTCGCAATAAAGGATCCCAGGGCAATAAGAATATAGAAAATGTTTGTCATCGATGTGTGATGAACAATCATTGGTCCCGTACCTGTCGTACGCCAAAGCACCTTATAGAACTTTATGAAGCTTCAAAAGCTAAAGGCAAGAATGTGGAGACAAACTTTGCCAAAAATTCAATGAAGAATGTAAAAATAATTTTTGTTCAAGATGATTTACTTGATGACAAATTTGATGTGACACATTTAGATGTTGCAGATTTCCTTGCCCACACTGATCCAATGAATAGTGGCAAAAATATCTAAGTTTTTGTATATTCTCTACTGCTCAGTAT
>JAOWBN010206023.1:0-14333 GCA_028565015.1 Pinguicula moranensis | reverse complement strand
TCCTCTGCCATCGAGTACGAGGATAGTGTCTCGTATATACCAACAACTGCTCCCCTTGGCCTGAAATTTATCTCTACTACAACCGACTCACTCGTCGAGAAAGGACAGGAAATGCCCTACACTCGTACTATCATATGTTCCCCTATCACTATTGCTCTCATATCTGCTATCACTACGATTCTCCTCCTCTTTCCGCACACTATCAAGCGAGCCCTCAAGAGGTGAGGAGGACCTTTCCTGCAAGTACGTCTCATGCTCTCGAAGTATAACATCCAT
Source organism: Pinguicula moranensis (assembly GCA_028565015.1). Classification (NCBI taxonomy): domain Eukaryota; kingdom Viridiplantae; phylum Streptophyta; class Magnoliopsida; order Lamiales; family Lentibulariaceae; genus Pinguicula; species Pinguicula moranensis. The sequence continues at coordinate 14,057 of JAOWBN010206023.1, read as the reverse complement.
GCTCAAAAATAATCTCCACTCAATCGGACTCCAACATTCATATCCTTTTTGGGTCGCAGAGTATCCTACGAACACACTCTTGATAGCCCTCAGATCCAACTTTTCAACCCCGAGCCTATTATCCTGTACAAAACATACACAACCAAAGGTTATCAACTGAACAGTGTCCCCTTTTGTACCATTCCAAATCTGAAATGGAGACTTCCAATCTAACACTCAAGATTATATTCGGTTAATAAGGAATGTGGCTATAAGAACTGCTTCTTCCCACAAATATACTGGAAGATTCATGGTGAACATCGTACTTCTAGCCACTCGCCAATCAGTGCCATCGACTTGACACTCAATAGATTTGCTAAGGGATTATATGAACTGAACTCTTTAGTAGCACATGTCACATTCCAGAAGCTCCAGATTCAATGATCCAATCTGAAGAGCCAGTAGTAGGAAAGGATGACAGGGCTAGTGAGTCATACATACCTGTGAAACCTGAGGCCAAAACAACGTTACCACGAAGTCGGATGAGGTAGGTGTATCAGTGCCCATCCTTACGCTCTTGAGTTTCCTATAGAGTACGTCAAAGAATGCTCAATCCTCCTCAACGGTCACAGTACTCTCCATAGTCTCCTCCTCCTCAGCATCTGCCAACAAGTTGGTGCGACAATCTCCTCGACCACCACCTCTAGAACCACCTTTCCTACCTTCTATACCTCTAACCCATAATCTCTCTCACGGGACAACCTCGGACAAAACTACATCAAGTGGCCAACCACTCCACACTGATAACAACTGTGAGTATCCTCTTGAGCTCTAGTCACCATGAACTAGTAGTAGCTAGAGCCTTTGCGTTTGAAACTACAGTCGGCATAAAGTGTATCCTCATCTCACTCTTTGCCTGAATTATAGTAGTAATAGCCTCATCCAATGATGGAATCTTGGTCTGGTAACAAAACCATTCTCATTGAGTGAAAGAATGAATTCAGATCCTTCAAGAATTTCATAGTCCTTTTATTAAAGCGCTGTCGCATTTTGCATTTTGCATTTTGAGTCACTACAACTAGATAAAGGGTCATAGTGATCCATCCCAGTCCAAAATTGCTTCAGGAAAATAGAATACTCATGAATAAACTTCTTCTCCTGGAACTCTGTATCGATCTCTAGCTAAAGCAGAAATACCCTCATCTTATTTTTAGTTCTGGAATAGGTGATCTTCAGAGTAACCCACATCTCACTCACCAATCTAAGGCCATCAACAACAGAAGCAATAAATGCAGTTATCAAGTTCAAAAACCAGATACATAGCTAAGCATGGGTAACTTTCCACTCCGTAGTGGAAAAGATATCACTCATAGACTCACATTCCCTCATGAAGCCGTCCAGTTTCCTCATTACTAAGATGATCTCAATTCTTTGAGATCAACTAAGATATGTGGCCGATCCATCAAGTTTCAATTCTATAGGTGGAAAATCAAACTTGATCAGAGCAGCAACAAGGACAACGGTTGAGGTTGAGGCATTCTCTCCATATATGAGACCAACCATGACTCAGAGCACCTTTGGATTGAGTTTCCCTAGAACCTTCTGATGCAAATTTTAAGGTAGATAATTAATGCATAAATACTCACGAAATAAGCTAAAATACCCTAAAATCACTATGAACCGCAAGAGAATCATGTCAATTATAGCAATAAAAGGGTCGAATTATAGGGAGACAAATTAGACTCATAGCACGTAGACTCGTTAACCCTAATAACATGCACAAAATTACAAGAAGAAAATTGAGACGTATACTGACATAATAGGAAATAAAAAATTATAAAATGGCAGAATTAAATTGAACTATTAGAGAAAGAAAAGCACATGGGTTTTGTTGAAATTTATTGAAAGAAAAGTACTCCTAACATGTTTCGGGTGGCTAAACCACACAATATCAAATTAAAGTCCCTAGTTCGATTTTATGCTAATAGGAAAGTTTTGATTTTTCACTCTAACACACTGAACATGTAATTAGAATTATAAATCTATAGCATGCTGAACACAGCATATAAATTCATTCTCGTTATACTAAAATTCTAACAAGATGCATTATAAATTTTAATATAACTTCTAAGAACATAAACACCATAATCCACCCCTAAGAACTCCTTTTTCCAAAGAAGTATTCAAGAGTTTTTAGACTAAATATGCTCCCAATTCCATATCTAAAGAGGCAATTAGTCTTGGGTTTGAACAAGCATGTTTTGATGCGAACAAAACCCGTAAGTTGAAAATCGCAACATTATTGTAGAATATGTAGCATAAAATCCAAACTGCAAAGAACATGTGATACAACCATTTTACACCACGTTAGGAGTAAATAAATTATTAGCCTTGCATCAATGATGATCGCGCCATGAGAATTCTGAAAAAGAGAATGTCATCTTAGGATCAAAAGAAGTAAAGAAATAATTTATTCTAAATTTTTCCCCAAAAAAATTATAAAACCATATGAATTTCTCAACATGAAAAACTGAACTTAAACTAGAGAGGGGAACCTAAATTTTGACCACCACTCAAACTCCCCGCTCTACTACGTACATTGGTCCCTATTTAGAATTTCTCCAAGGCTAGGTGATAAAAATGAGATTTTCAATACAATTTGAAGATAAAGTCTAAATAATAATCAAAATCCTAAATTTTAGGCTTTGATGTCAATCTTCATCTTCCTCCTCACGTATTTGGATATGTGAGCCTTAAAAATGCTATCATTGATAAGATCATTAAGTTGGCTCATGTTTGTCTGGATCCAATTTGAAATCTTTGGCATTTGTTGATTCATTGAACCTGGACAATTTTTTGTTACTGACTTCAAAGTGATTTTTCACTTCTTTTTGGGCCGAATTACAAGCAGGCTTCTTCTACAATGTTGTGATACGTTGTTTTGAATTTCCATTGGTATATAACACATCCCAATATGATCTTTTTATATTAACTTATGGCCCACTAATCTAGACCACGCAAAACAGAATAGTTACTGGATAGTTTTGCTAACTGAAGTTCAAGCTCAATTTTGTCCTCTTAATAATCTGAATCTAGTAACGTGTCATCATGGAAATTGTAGTGCTTTTTCCAAGCTTTTCATGAATATATTGTACGTTCATATCATACACTCCTAGCTCAAATTATGATTTTTTGAAGTTGGATGTTAATCATTGAAAATTCTGCTCGTGCCTCACTCGAAAATTGCCAATTTTATCCAATGATCATTACCTGCACATAGAACACTACCAAAGCATAAATCATGCCATAAAAACATTAGACACTACCTAAGTAAGTGTAAATTACACAAAATCATCATGAAATCGTCTAAGCAAAGATGCACTATTTGATTCACATCACCTTCAATCCTTATTTTACCATTTTATCATCTGTCCCTGTCATCTCAACTCCAATTTAAACCAATCACAGCAACAACACGACTCACATAGCACGATCCTCCATGCTTCAACACATCCACACGTCTCAATATCCAACCATCAGTACGCAATCCAAAACAACATCATACAATGCCTAATTGGATCTCCAAGTTTAGACAAATACGATCAATCCAATCAAACAATTCACCATATATGATAAAACATCAATATACATCAAATGACACAGAATCAACAAAAATCGATAAGATAGATGGAAAGAGCGACCCAAGACAAAGATACTATTTTCAAACTCTGCTGGCGACATGTAATGGCGACGATGGCAGTGCATGGTGGCTACGCACGAGGGTGCAAACACATGCAGAAAGCTCTCCTCATAGCAAACTCGACCGCGATGGTGGCTGAAGCTTTTGATGCCATATGCACCTGGAAATGACAAAAAATTGCCGCGAGCTACATTTTTTTATGCCATCTAGGGTCCTTTCATCTTGTAGCATCATTATATTGATGATTATTTTTGTTCCTTTTAGCATTGACGATAACATGGAAGAATTTCAAATTTCTATCCCCATCTTGTATGCACCTCATGTGGTTATCTGCTCCAGTCGGGATAAGTCCTTGTTTTTCCATTCAATAAGTTCTGCCTTCGTCGCAAGGAGCTCTTGATGTAATCTATGTTGCATCTCATAAAGCTGAGGAAAGGAGGGTCGAAATACCACAAGTGGCCAAGGCAAAGAGGAGTAATCCATTGTCTTGGTCGAAAGGCCCTATTACTTGGGCATAGTCCAAGCTTTTCAAGGATGAGCTCATAGAATTAATTCAAGACTATTGGGCTCTCAATAATAAGACAAAGGAAGGCCCAACAAATCAAGATGATTGAGTTCAATTTATTAGTTTGATCTGTCCATATGATGAGAAAACTTCAATTACTTCTATGCAACTCCATGCATGAAACCAAAGGGGGAGAGTACGTATGTCTACAGTCAAAACCACATTCAATGGAGATGCCAGCATGTTTAGATCGAGGAGTTTGAAGGATGAAGACTTGTCTAGGTTATAGACAAAAAAATTGGAAGGTTGGATGAATGGAGAGCCAAAAGCCATAGTTAATATTTGCAATAAATAAGTTCATGTTTCTAGTTAATGAACATCCATGAATCTCCTAGCCTATGAAAGTGTACTTGGCCATGTGTTTAGAGTAGTTTGTTTAGTTTTATGACATGTAAGATATATTATATTCTCCTTCAATCTTTATGAAATTCTTTTCGACTTATCTTTTTATTTTTTGAGAATTAGAGGCTTCAGTTTTATAAGTTCTTATATTTTGGAGTTTGATTGAAACAAGTTTTCAATAGGTTCCTTGAGTGGCAAACTTCTTTTACACAAACACGTAGATTTGGTTCTCATCTATGTATAAGTGAAGGGGCAACTACTCGATTAGTTTGTCAATTTTTTATCCTTTCTTTAAAACCACCAATCATTAGTATTGGGTTTTGTTACAAGTTGGTTCATATATTAGTATTAGAGCTTGGATTAAGCAAATTTTGGCAACACCTGATGGTGTTAGTTTTCGGCTCAATACAGTCGACGGGTTAGCATCTCACATAGTAGATTTATCATTTTCATTTAAGTTGTAATCCTTGTTGATTTATTACAAAAAAACTATTTTTGGTCAAGTCAACAGCAAGGGGACAAAGGGGCTGAAACATTAAAAAAAAAGAAACTACAATTGTTTTTGAAAATTCTCTATTGACCTAGGAAAAAAAAGAGAAGTGTACAATCAGCAATAGAACTCTTCTAGCTATGGATCTCTTCAAATTTTCTTCTTGATTTTCTTTGTTGAGTACATTGTATTCATTTCACCTACGTGTTTGACTCAAAGACTCTAATCACCTTGTTCAAAGCTCTGATTCTTGTGAATTTATGCTAGGCATAACTTGGAAAGATTGAGACTTAAAGATCCAAATAAAGGTTAAGAAGGAGAAGTTGAAAGGTAAAATACATGAGTGGTAAGTGCAAAAGAGGATAAAAATCAAATTTGAGTACATACACGAGTGTTGTGATCTTTTTGAGAGAAAACACATGAGGAGTGATGGGAAACTATTCTTTCTAACTTGTTTTTTTGCAGGTATACTATGGCTACCCACAACACACCCTTGGAAGAAGAATTGCCACTCATGGATCAAAGAGTAGTCCTTGAGGCTTTTATGGGGAAAATGAGGTGCCTCATGGAGGCGGTAGAAACCAACCAAGAATGGTTGGAACGGATGGAGGCATGACTACTTCAAGCGCAACCTCAAGAAGCCCAAAACCATGATCAAGAGGAGGGTTTTGATGAATGGTCCAAGGAGCTTGATGAACCCTACATGCCACGAGGATGAGGAGGCCTTTGCTTCCAAAATAGGGGCCGAGATGTGAATCACCAAGGAGAGAACGTGGTAGTGAACTTAGCAACGCTGATGTGAAAATGTCTACCTTCCAAGGCAAGATGGATTCTGAAGTATACCTCGAGTGGGAGACCTAGGTGGAGACGGTCTTCGGATGTCGCGCCCACAATGAGAGGCAAAAGGTGAAGCTAGTAATCATTGAGTTCGTAGAATATACAATCATTTGATGGGATCAACTGATGACTACTCAAAAGAGACACACTGAGCCAACGGTGAAAACATGGGACGAGATGAAGGGAATGGTACCAAGCAGGTTCATGCCAAACCACTATTTTTGTGGACTTTAAAGTGCAGGATCTAAGAGTGTAGAAGAGTACTACAAGTAGATGTAATAGCCATGATCCAAGCCAACATGGAGGAGGATAGAGAAGCAACCACGGTATACATTCTCCATGTCCTTAACCGAGAGATAACAGATGTGATAGAGCTCCAATAGTATGTGGAGATCATGGATATGCTCTACCAAGCTATCAAGGTGGACGAACAACTCAAAGGGAAAGGTACACAAAGGGGAACTTACGCATTCACCCATAGTCCATGGAAAGTAATTACTTCCAAGTGGGAGAAACCCAAGACCAAGGTACGTAAGGAGGCAAAGTCCAAACTCGTGGCTCCTATAGGCGCTTTGTGCCAAATCACTATTATCGTAGTTTATACCAATGGTTGCAGCGGCTCGTACAAGGATCAAAGAGTGTTGAGGAGTATTTCAAGGAGATGGATATAACTATGACCCAGGCCAATGTAGGGAAGGATCGTGAGGCTACCATGGAGAGATTCCTGCAAGGCTTGAATAGGGATATAACAGACGCGGTTGAGATACAACATTATGTGGAGTTGACCGATATGCTCTACCAAGCCATCAAAGTGGAAGATCAACTCAAAAGGAAGGGAGCTTAAAGAGGATAATCCACGATTACCTTTAGCCTATGGAAAGCTAGCTCTACCAAGTGGGAGCAACCAAAGCCTGAGCCATCCAAGGATGCCAAACCCAAGACCGCCACTCCAATAGGTACCACCGCCCCTTATAGAGTGATCTCATCATCACAACACCTTTACAATACACTCTAAGTTTATCAACACTAGGATTCATTATTCGACATGCTATAATAAAACAAATAAATAAACAAACAATGAATGTTTCTACAAATCATATACATAAATATAAGTGTTGTTACACAGACCTTAGGTGATTGGCCTTAGGGTACAACACTAGCACTATGGGCATGATAGATTCGTGTGTTGAGAAAGTACATTGTGTGGGCCTATGTGTTTTGCGCACAAATTACTTGTAAAAGAATTTATGGGCGTGGTATTATAGAACATTTTGACATGGCCAAGAATTTATGAATTTTACATGATCATTTATTTGGAATCAAATAAAAACATGGGAGGATTATTTGCCATATGTTGGATTTGCAAACAAGTATTCACGTATTGAAGTTGTTTATGGCATTAAACAATTATCGTATGTAAAATTGACTCCTTTACCTTTGAGTGAATGTTTGAACCTAGGTAGCAAAAGGAAAGCTATTTTTGTAAGTAGGATTCATGAGAAGGGCCTACAAGATTGATAGACAAGGTAAGTATGGTGGCCGTACAAGTGTCAATGTTACTGATGGGTTTTCGTTTGATGTAGGTGAAGATTTAAGAACAAATCCTTCTTAAAAGGGGGAGAATCATGCAAATATCATTGCACCACTTGTATTCGATGTGACATAAGATCCACTAGCCTGTCCAAGTGGGTTGATTACAAGGCTAAAGGCTAAAAAGTTAACGAAAGGACTTGTTGGGCTCATATAAGAGCATTGGGATATGGAGAAGCATGAAGGGGACTACCCATCCAACCATACAAATCAGAATAGTTTGGTTCACTTGTTAAGTGTGAACACATGCATGGGCATGCATGTGTCAAGCTATTCCAAGGGGGCCATGGTCAACTAGGCTTATGGGACATGGGTTCGATCAAAGCTAGCACTCAAGGTGGTTAAGGAGTCCAAGGGTCTTGGTCCAACATATTCAAAGCTTGAAGATTGAGGCCTTAATCAAGCCTTGGTCCAAGACAAAAGGATGTTCAAAGGCTACAATCAATAAGGTTGTTGGACAAGGGTATTCTGTCGAACATCATTTATGGAGTCAAAGAATTCAAGGGTCATGAAGGTTGAAGAACTTGGTCTTGCCTAGGTCCAAGACAAGAAAAATTGGAAGGTTGTTCAAAGTTTGACCAACTCATGAGACTTCTCAAAGGGCACAGTCAAAGGGCTATATTTAATGTAGGAACTTGGATTTATTAGGGATGTATTTCATGGCCTATAAATAGGCCATGTAGTTCGAACCTTTAGCTTAGTTTTTGTTGAAGTGTTTTTAGTGTTTTTATGAGGTGAATCCTCCTAAACTTTCTCTTGGAATTATTTAGTTTTCACTTGAGTCTAGTAAAGTCCCATTTTAAAGGACCTTATAGCCTGGTGCTTGATTGAGACAAGTTCTCTTTAGGATTTCTTGAGTGGCATTCTTTTTTACATAATATCTTTGGCTTGGTTCTCATCTCTTTATAGATTGCGGGACAAGTTCTCAACAAACTTGTAAATTTGATCCTTCAATTTTTGAACCATTAATCATTAGTATTGGGTTTTATCACTGGCAAAGTTCATATCACTGTGCTACCTAAGCCAATGATCTCCATAGATTCATTAAATATGAGATTTGTCGTGCTAATTGGAACAACTTCTAGCACCCTTTGTTCATTTATTTTGTAGATTCCACCTTGTCCGAGTCCAAGCCACTCGACCTTTCCAACTGGCTTTTCCTTTCCTTCTCGTTTTCCTTTTTCTTATTTCAAACTTTTCTCCCTTTCTTTCCCCCATCTATTTTACTCTTGCCGGCTGGATAATTGCCATTCTTATGCCACCGGGAGTAACAACTTAGACAATAGGTTTCCCCTTCTCATATTCCACCTTATGATGTCGGATCCCATAAGATCATTGTTTTATGACTAAATAGGTTATCCAGGGGTCCTAGGGCTAAATTCACGTCCACGCAAATTCTTGCACATTCCGTTCGAGTTCATTGTAAAGTCATGTTGTCCACCCCCAAGTACCAGCTGAAGAGTGAAGCTATAACCCGAAGAATATCTTTTTCTTGTAGAGATGAACTGAAAGATTAGGCAAAGATATCCACACCGGACCAATCAATGATTCTTTCTCAACAGAGAAATTCTACGTCCACCAGAATAGCCTAAACAATTTCCCCTCCAAAATTTGCCTCTCCAAGGTCCAACTATGTGCAAGATCCCGTTCATTCTTTAACTTAAGCAAGAAATGAAGAATATCCAAAACCGTAATATCCGCTTGCCGCGGATTAGATAGCCCCCATGTCGTAGAAATTGATCCTATTACCCCATCCAGCAGCTTTGCTGGCTGCATCCCAATTAAAATTTTTGACAACTTCCATTGAGATACAGCTACCACATAGGATTGTATTGTCTTGCCATTTACCTTATCTATTGGCACCGAAGGACTTTCATTGATCGCTATGGCTAATGTTGATGTCTTATCTTGGTCATGTTGTCCCCCTTTGGCGTAGGTGTAGAAGGCACCGCCATGACGACGAGTATAAATTCTATCAGAGCCATGTATTAGTGAGTAATGGTTTGAATTAGAGCCATTTACTATCCTGTGCTGTTTATGCTAAAAGGCGCAATTTAGAGATTGGTGAGAGAAAAAATGCCAACATTGGATAAACCCAGCTACTTTAACTAGGGGTGTGTTGAAGTGCAATATATCTTTTTCTTTTATCTAAAGGTACCAAAATAATAAAATATTAATATAATAATATTTAAAAATAATATAATAAAATTTAAAAAATAAAAAATCATTAAAGATTATTTTAGCCGCACCCCCTCGCCCTTAGTGGTGTCGCCTCTAATAGCCACATGGCCTGCAATTTTTATTTGGTAAAGAAAGAATATAATGGTGCTTACACTTTTATTAGTACATGCAATTGCTGGTGGAACAACATAAAAATTGACATTGTGATTGAAATTGTAACAAATTTTAAAGTTATGGAACCAAATTTGTTGTGATGAAACCAAGAATTACTCTTGATTAATTGCAATGTATGGATGACATTAATGTTGAATCAACTTCCTATTTCACCATACATCTTGAAGAGGATAGTTAAGTGAATGAAATAAGCTATAGTGATGCTCTCCGTGTCGCAGTGTTGTTCGAACCTCTATTTCTAGATGAGATGCTTTTGGGTTATTTTAGTAATTTTTTATAGGTTGCGAGTGGCAAGTTGAGAGTGGTGCGAAGATAAGAATCTTATTATTATTTGTTTTGATAGGTAATTGTATTACTTGTACTAAAAAGTGCCAAAAATCTGGCCAGAATTACATATGGCTAGCCAAAGAAAAAGAGCCACTTCTACATAAAGGGGAAACAAAAAAACTCATAATAACAAAACTTTGCTAAACATAAGAAATCAGGTGACTATCATGTTCAGTTGGGGACTGAGGGAGGAGTGTGGAAGCTAAAAGTACAGCACATCCTTGGGTCACGTAGCCAATCTCCAAGAGTGGATCTGCGATGAGCCTTGGTGTGTGCAGATACCTAATACCAGACATTCAATTTGATCCATTCAAGGTCCGGTATAGAACTCCTATTTTTTCCAACCTTATATCATTCATATCATTCCATATGCACCATATCACTGCCAACCAAATTTATCGCCAGATATCCCCACCAATGCTACTAGAGCAGAGTTGCATATGTGATTTGAAGTGCTGGTTAGTGTCTGTTTGGTTCATGTAGGGTAGACTGAACCAGTCATAAATCTCGTGCCAAAGTTCTAGAGCATTGCCGCATTCGGTGAAGAGATGATTCACTGTCTCCGCTGATTGGGCACAAAAAATATAATGTCTACTCGAGATATCAAAAGACATTTATCGGATAATCATATTGTCCACTGTTGGTATGCTGTCCTACAAGACTCTCCAAGCAAACAGCTGTATTTTCCTGGGAGAAACTTTACCATAGATTTGAGATAAAGTAGTGTCTTCATTATGATCTTGGGCTAATAACATCGCGACATAGGCTGAGGACACCGTATAGGTGTTGGAGTTGCCTCCTGACCATAACCATTTGTCATCACCCGTATTTTCCCTGCTTGAATTCGCACAACAGCCAGCATCTCTGTTAACAAGATCACCTCTCTTGGTCTTAGTGGCCTTGAAATATCCGGACCATGAATCTGGGCTGTTTGGTGTCTGGTTTTCTTGGATTATTACAGGTCAAGGGTCTGTATAGATGGCCATACGAGAGAGTATGGAGTCCCTGCCCTGACCAATTATTGTGCCAAAACAGTGTGTTGTGTCCTCCATTCGTTTCCAGTTTTACATGGTCAGAGAACTAAGGCTGTGTAGTCAATTTCCAGACTCTTTCCAATAGCATGAGGCTGCATTTGGCAGAGTAATCAGATGCCAGTTTGGTGATCAGCAGAGTTGAAGTATTTAGCCTGGATTACTCACCCATAAACTCTCTGGATCAGAACGAAGGCACCGTAACCACTTGGCCAGAAGGGCCTTATTCATGGTTTGGAGATTTTTGATGCCAAGACCCCTGCTGGATACTTCTTTGCACAGAATCGTATTCTATCTTGTCATTTGTCGGTTCTTCGAACCTAGATAAGTCGTGCTGAGCTAGCTATCCAAGGAGCCCTACAAGTGGTTCGATCTCAGATATTCGAGAAGATTCATCATGTTGGGCCTTCTGGAACACCCCCCAATTGAGACCCATCCATGCATAGAGTAATTTTGAGGCCCTTGGTGTTCACCCAATTAAACCAGGCGACTGTTTAATTTACTTTTGGGCCATCGCACTTAGGCCCAATTATGTTTTCGACCACATCATTAACTTACGTGACTGAATTAGAACTGGTGCTGACTTACGAGACTAAAATTATTTTCTTCCCTTAGGTTAAAACAAACAGAACATATATGTGTCATATTTGTATGCCTCCTTTTTTTTGGATAGGTATATGTACGCCTTTAGGATTAATCTATTTTAGAAAAAAAAAAGTGAACCATCTTCTCTAAGTACAAAATAATAATTTTGCATACAAAGAAAACAAAACATACTGACAGTGAACTACACCCTGAAAAACCTTAGTTCTAAGGTATCCAGTTTGTAGTTCACAAATTCATTTATACTCTATATTTTTCTCTTCTGTGTCCGGTGTGGGACTGACACATACCCATTGGCGGAAGCATATATAAGAGAGCTTACGAATTTCTGTTCATGATTCAAACATCATTCCTTTTTTCCCCTACTATTTTCTCAATCCCTCCAAAAAGAAAAAGAAAAAGGAAAAGGAAAAGGATAAGGATAAGAAAAATAATCACACTACAAAATTAAAAAAAAAAAAGTATTAATGTTCACCCCAATCCCACATTTTTCTCATAGTATTACAATATAATGACCTGACAGAAGCAACTCCATTTTTTCCATACCTGTTTGTTCAACTGAAACTACCACCTCCGAAACCCTGATTTATAGTCTTCCCCTGTGAATCAAACGAGCTTCTCACAATCTCCCCGACTCCAAGAAAGTCTCTCGTCAATCTCCCTTCTTCATCCAAGCTGCTGAATCCCTGAGGATGATTATTATTATTGCCGTTATTGTTGTTGTTTCTCCTGAAGCCTTGGTACTGATGATCATCAAGCTCTTGTTGATGATCATGGTGGCTCGTGTACGGTCCCTGCCCGAATACGGGAGGTGAGCCACCTCGCACGGCGATGGAGTTCACCAGGTCCTGAAGATGGCTGTTGCTATTGTTGCTACTACCATCAAAGATTCCAAAGCTATGATCGTCTGGAGGGGGTTTGGCAAAGGACTTGAGCAGGGAGGAAGCGCCCGCTGAGGTGCTGGAGGTGGAGCCAAATTGGGCGGCTTTCTGGAGTAGCGCTGTAGCGGACATGTTGGCGGAGCTCGGTCTGTGCATGGCGTGTGGGCTGCTGCTGTAGAGGGAAGGGATAGCCATGCTCATGAGGTGACCTGAGAAGAAAAGGAAAAAAAATGATATAATGGTTTTGATGGAGATAATAAACTACAAACGTTTGTGATTCATTTCTGGTAGTTCAAGTTGTTATTCGGTCACAAGCTTTTGAATTCAATCACAAGGTTGAGATCCAGATAAATACTGAACCTAATGGAATTGATATATATGCTGGTTTTATAATCTAGAAACTTGAGCATATAAATACATTAAGCAAATGCCATTATAGTAATGGGGAGAGAATGCACATACAGGATCTAATTAGCTGTTTTTTTTTTTGTAATTAAACTTCCATTAAGTAAAAGAAAAGAACACAGAGCATAGCAGAACACCTGCTATCCTCGGCCTCATCGATATACATATTGAGATACCATATCGATTCTCCGGCTAACATTATAAGAACTCAGACTAGGAGAGTAAAGACATACAACAACAATATCTTGGTTCCCTAAACCAATCAGCCAGGATCTAATTAGCTGTTATGTATGAGTTTATCCACTAAGCTGTTTTGATGGGTTAAGTGAAAGATTGTGAATCTGTATTTCTGCACATCTTGTGAACATATTGAGGAAGCTTTTTTACCAATCTAAAAATAAACAACAGCTAAGGAAGCATCACCTTCTTAATCTTATTCTATCTCGGATACCAATTATATTGAAAACAAAATGGATAATTATAACTTAAAATTGATTGAATTATATGTGATTACCATTTTTATTCGAAACTTTGACATTTTCCAACTTTATTGTTCATACTATCCCACGGAAGTCTACTATCTAAATTACGATGATCTCCAACAACGTACACATCACAGACAAGTAAAGTTACCGGTTGTGAAAATGCTGGCATCTTCTCCACCACTGCCGGAGTGTTGTCCCACGCCATCCAAGTTTGCGTCCCCGCCGCCATTTCCCGGGAAGAAGGTCAGGTTAAACAGGCCGCCTCCCCCGGCGGAAGATGATGAGGCATTGCCATTTTCCATGTGTAGATGCGGAAGCTGCATCAACCCATGTGGAGATTGTTGGCTTTCTTCATTATTCTGCATCTGGGAATGCAAGAACAGCGAGGGAGGAGTAGGAGCCACGCCTCGGGCCGGCGGCAGCGGGCAAAATGCATGGCCCATGAGATTGTCAAACTGCTGGCCGGG
>JAOWBN010206013.1:0-14334 GCA_028565015.1 Pinguicula moranensis | reverse complement strand
TCCATCTCCGTTCTTTTCCATCCTTCTATTTCGTGTAACTTTTTGTTGGGTTGCACAATCTATCCTTTTATTTTTATAAATTTTGAATTCTGTTCAATTAGTGTGTTTGTTGATACAAGAATAAGTTCCCGATTTCACATTTTCGTTATGTGAGCAAAAATTCACATCAGATCTCAAAACTTGGGGAAAGCCGAAGGCTACCTCTGACAATATTTGGCAGAAGAAATATGGTCCTCTATTACTAGAATCTAAATGGACGGCTCTTCAAGGAAAAAACAAGGGGCTCGAGCCTGTTAATGAAGGCACCAATGATGAACCATTTCCTAATAAAAATGAAATTGGTGCTTACCAAGGTTTGGGCTACAAGATGACCGGAATTGCCAAACTCTGACGAAACAAAGATGTCCACCAACGACTCCAGATGTCCCCAATGGTACTTGCAAAGTATTCCAGAACTGCCCCAGATTGGTACGGAAAGCCAACAAGAAACATGGCGGTTACTAGCATATCAACCCCCCAGAAAACAGAATTAGAGCTTGTAGCCGACTTGGTAATCGTCCTAGGAGTCTCACCTAATAGCTCGCGAGAGGAATTTTGTCGATGCCTAGATGACATGAATGAAAGAGATGCAAGGATAGCCAGCGTCTCTAAACTGAGCGATCCAGTGAACCAACCTCAATAAATGTGTATTGTGACTTACAACACAAGGGGTCTCGATCTGCCTATGAAACGGGCAAAAATAAAAGATTTGGTTAGAATTAATCGTGCAGAGCTGATACTCATCTAGGAAACAAAGATGAGAACAATAACCAGAGGTATCTGTAGACAAATGTGGACAAGTGATGAATTTGATTGGTGGCATATCGACAAAAATGGCCGCGAAAGAGGACTAATCTGTATTTGGCAACGACGTCTTTTGTGGCAATTAGAACATCGCTTGATGCAGGATTTTTAGGTATTGAAGAACATTGGGGCGAAAAGGCAATCGCAGTCAAGATTCATAATGTTTACTCCCCTGCAACCTGAGACAAAAGACGGAGTTATGGAGGAAGATCAGTACAAAAATAGCAGCGGATCCGACAGCAAGATGGTGTATAAACGGTGACTTTAATTCCATATGTAGCTCAGAGGATAAAAAAAACAAGGCCCATTACCTTTTGCGGATATGGTATACTTCAACAAGTTCATCATAACAAATGGCCTAGTTGATTTCCCTTTACAAAAATCCTTATACACTTGTGTCACCCGTGGAGGAGCATGCTGCAGCAGACTTGATAGGTTTCTCTTGTTTGAAACATGGATAGATCAGTGGTCTGAGTTATATCAGTTTGGGATGGATAGGTCAACTTCATATCACCGTCCTCTACTACTGAAAACAGAAGAGATCAATTGGGGACCTAAAGTGTTTAGGACTCTAAATTGTTGGGAAGGTGTGAGGGGTTTCAACGAATTTGTTCATAATGAATGGTCAGCTTCACATGCCAATGGAATTCGTAGCTACATACTTCACGAGAAGCTCAGATTACTGAGGCAAAGCTCTAGTAGATGGAATAAAGACATCTTTGGTAAGATTGATAGGATAAGTGAGGAATTAAGAATCAAGATTAGGAACTTGGATGACATTATTGAGCAAGGTTCACCCTCTAAATTGGAGCTGGCCACGAGGCAGGAGACTTGGGATCTATTACAAAAGTCTCTGCATAATCAAGAGTCCTTATTGAGACAAAGATCAAGAATTCAGTGGATCAAAGAAGGTGATAACAATACAAAGTTCTTTCACTCTAAGGTCAAAAAGCACCATGTAAGGACCACTGTTAGTGGTATGAATTTCAATCAAATTTGGCCAAAAGATGTGATGGAGGTTAAAAGGAAGTTGCGATCCCACTTTGCAGCCCTCTATTCTGCAAAAAAACTGGACAAGGCCTTCTTTGCTTTTACCAGCTGCAAGCAGGATTAGTGCAGAAGACAATTTATTTCTGACAACAGACTTTCAAGAGGAGGAAATTAAGGCAACCGTATGGAGTTGCTCTACATCTAAAAGTCCAGGGCCAGATGGATACTCTTTTCACTTTATTCAGGCGCACTGGGAAACAGTTAAGCATGAGTTCATAGCATTTCTGAAGGAATTTCACCACACGGGCAAATTGACTAAGGAGATTAATTCTACTCTAATCACTTTGATTGTGAAGAGATCTAGCCCTGCTTCTCTTGAGCATTTTCGGCCTATATCCCTGGTGTGGTGTGGATATAAGGTTTTATCTAAACTCTTGGCTAATCGTTTAAATCAAGTAACGTACTAGATTATTTCCTCAACCTATACGGCTTACATCAGAGGTATGCAAATTTTGGATGGTATATTTGCTGCTAATGAGGCCATCCACTCTATGAATAAGTCCAAGAAAGGTGCTCTACTTATCAAAGTAGATTTTGCGAAGGCATTTGACAGCGTCGATTGGAATTATCTACTTGGGATGCTCATAAAACTCGGTTTTGGCCAAACCTGGATCAACTAATGTATCTCCACTCCTTACGCCACTGTCCTGATCAACGGGAGCTACTCTGGAGAGTTCAAGCTTCAAAAAGGGCTTGGACAAGGAGACCCTCTATCCCCTCTTCTCTTTTTGGTCGTAGTTGAGGGACTCAACCTTCTAATGAACAAGGCAGTGGAGATTAACAGACTGCACCCTATTCGGGTTGGGAACATCAACCTTTCTCTTCTGCAATATGCAAATGATAACCTTCTTTTTTCAGAAGGAGCAAAGGAGGATCTGATGGTTATGAAAGGGATCTTGTGATTATTTGAACTCACATCTGGTTTAGCAATAAACTTCAGTAAAAGCAAGCTATTTGGTGTGAACATCAAATCAGAGAATTGGAGAATTTTGCAAGAAAACTACATTTTCAAGCAGTCCCTATTCCATTTGTATACCTCGACGTACCGGTTGGCGATAATCCAAGAAGGCCCAGGATGTGGAAACCGGTGTTAGACACAATCAAGAGAAGAGTATACAACTGGGATAACAAATTTATATCCATGGCGGTAGAACTACACTAATAAAATCTGTCTTATCTTCCTTACTAGTTTACTATCTTCCTATGTATAGGGTACCAAAGCATATTCTAAAGACAATTGACAAAGTGTTGAGCAATTTCCTGTGGAAGAATAACTCAACTTCTCAATGCCCATCATTGGGTTAAATGGAGGCACGTTTGCAGCAAGGTCACAGATGGAGTGCTTGGCATCAGAGATGCTGAACTTATGAGCATTGCTTTGATGAGTAAATGGTCGTGGAGAATGTGTACGGATCTAGAGAACCTATGGTGCAGAATCATTCGAACCAATTACATTCATCCAACAAATCATTGGAGCAACTGAAATTTGATCACAATACCAGATAAAACTTCATGGTATTGGCGGGATATATGGAAACTGTCTGAAGGAAGTTGGCTTCAAAACATAGTCAAACTGGAACGTCAAAGAGGAGACAAAACTCTATTTTGGCAATTCAACTGGGAAGGAGTAGGATGTCTATCTTTGAGATATCCAACGCTATATAAATTGAGTACACAACAACACCATACCCTAAGCAATATGATGTCATACAACCAAGGACAAATACAATGGAACTTCAACTTTAGAAGACAACTACGCAGCAGAGAGGTATGTGTCTTTGAAGAACTCAAACACATTCTAATTGGGTGCACTTTCTTGCAAGATGGAGATGACTATTGGAGTTGGGAAAGGGACGAAATGAGTAGATACACTGTGTCCTCCAGTTATAATGCTCTACAGGAGGCTACAAGACCATAGATCCGGTGTGACGCCAATATGCGCACGGTGCAAACTACCTCCAAAACGGATTCAAGCATGTGTTCACTGCGGATCTCAATATGAATCAGTTCATCATATGTTTGTGGAATGTCCAATTGCGACCGAAATTTGGACCCTAGTTTATACTTTGTTTGGATTTCCTTATATCAGTTCAGTGAACATTCTAGATCATCTAAAGAGACACATGCAACACGATACAACGAGGGATGGGGCACAAATTTGGCTGGCCATATGGCAAGCAATGGTATGGATATTATGGATTGAACGGAACGCAATACTCTTTGATGCTGAAACAAGTGTCCCTCACTTAATGGATTGGGATTCAAAGGTTTGGCAATGGATTATAGTAAGAAGCATCCAGCATAAAGGAGTGAAGTTTACTGATTGGCTAAGGGAACCTAGTTTTTGGTGCCGATTCCAAAACAATCATAGTCATGTTTGAGGATTTTTATACTATGAAATAAGGTGACATCGGCCATTTGCCTCGATATATTGTAGGAGACAATGCGATTACTTTGTACATTATAACTTTATTTTAATTGCAATGGAATTTCATTATAAAATAAAAATAAAAATAGCACTAGTGCCAAAATTGGCTATTGCAAAATCTGTACAAATAGAACGTGAAGAAGAAGTCAACCAGGCAACGATCAACCAACCCTTGGCTTACCGCATCACACTGTACGAGGATATGGGTAGCAGTCCATTGGACATTGTGAATAGCCGAATAGGTCGGTGGATGTGAGATAAGTGAGTGTATTGGATGGAGGTAGACATTGGTATTTCAACTCGAAATTTGTTAATCATCAATTTTTGGACCGGCTAAAATCGGAAGTTTATAAAACTGGTGGTTTTCAAAATCGGAGGTTTTGCAAAAAAAACAAAAAATTAAATCTGGAGGTTACAACCGACTGGAACCAACTGGAATCATTTTTTATAAACAAATTCATTTTTTGGCCGGTTTGACGGGCGGGAATCCGGTCAAAATTATAATTCAATTTGTTTTATTTATGTTTTTTAGGATTTGAAAAGTTACAAAATTTATAAACTTAAAACTTAAAAATATATATAACTTAAACTTATAAAAATTTATATAACTTATTTATAAAAACTTATATAACTTATCAAATTATATAATTTGTAATATTTATAAACTTAAAAAGTTATATAACTTATAAACTCTTTAATATAACTTATAAACTCTTTAATTATAAAACTTAAGAACTTGTATAACTTATAAACTATATAATTTATCAACCTTAAATTTTTTATATAAACTTGAATAAATTATAAATTTTAACTTATATAAATATAAAGTTTGTATAAGTTTATATAAAGTTAATAAGTTTTATAAATTATAAAATTTTAAAAGTCATATAAGTTTTTAGGCTTTATAATTTAAAAAAGTTTGTAAGTTATTTAAGTTTACAAGCTATTAAGCTTGTATAACTTATAAAATTTAAATAATACAAATATAAAGTTTATATAAGTTTACATAATACAAGTTTATATAAGTTTATATACCTTATGAGTTATATAATAAGTTTACAAATTATACAAGTTTATAAGTTTATAAATTATAAAAGTTAATGAGTTATACATAATACAAGTTATATAAGTTTTATAATTTTATAAGTTTATAAATTATAGATTTTTGGTTTAGGGTTTAGGAGTTATAACTTGTAAGTTTATAAATTAGGTTTTTTTTAGGGTTTTAGGGTTTTTTTAAGGATTTTTAGGGTTTAGGTTTTTTTTAGGGTTTAAGGTTTAGAGCTAAGTTAATGAGTTAATCAAGTCTTTGTGGCTCAAGTGGTGAGCAACTAAACCTCATAACTATGAGGTCCGGTGATCGATACCCGTCTGGGTCGCAAAACGGAAACGACCTCTTTGTATAATTACAAGGGTAAGACCGTGTACATCATACCCCCAGACCCCAACTTAGTTGAGAATATACTGGGTAAAGTTGCTTAGCTAAGTTAATGAGTTAGACATAATACAAGTTTTTAAGTTTTATAACTATTATAATGTTTCAAACCCTAAAAAACCTAAAAAACCTAAACTCTAAAATCCCAAAAATCTAAAAATCTTAAACTCTAAATCCTAAAAACCATACCTAAACCTTAAAATCTTAAAACCTAAAAATTCTAAAACACTAAACTTTAAATTCAAAATCCTAAACTCCAAACCCTAAACCCTAAAAACCCTAAAAAAATGCTCACGCACGACCGCCGTGGGACAACCGCCGGATTTTATAAAAAAAATTAAAAAAACAAAAAATGAGCGAAAATTTTATTCGGGGTTGGATTTTGAGGAAATATACATTTTTATTTTAATATATTTATTATATATAAGTTTATTTATTTATGAAATTTAAAATATATTTATTGTTATTATTATTTATAGATTTATATTATATGAAAACAATTTTTTTCTTAAAAAAATGAAAGAAAGCAAATTTTCTCTTTAAAAAATTAAAAAAAAAAAACTCGGTTACACCGGAGGTTTCAACCATATCGAAACCGTCCGAAATTGGCCTGAACCAAAACTGTTAACCGATTCGGAGGTTTTCGACAACCGAACCACCAGCTAGAGAAGGACCGGCCAAAATTGAATATTTAAGGTTAGGTTAAGGTTTTCATTTTTAAAAATTGATCGGCAAAAAATCGACGATTCGATAATTGGCAACCGAACTGCCCATGTCTACTAGCAGATAGGTCACTTTTCCCCGTTTCTTATTGTTGGAAAGAGAAGGTTGGTTGGCACGTTTGCCAACCAACCAACAAATACCTAAATAGTAAAAGTACTATTTGGGTATTGTGCAGGATATTTTTCACGCCTATAAATAGGCCACGTGCCTATTCATTTGTAATAGACGGAAAATATCGAATAGAACGATTATACGGAATTTCTCTGTCTGCCTAACCACCCGAGAGGCTTAGATTTGATTCGTGAAAATTTAACGAGACTCTGATAGCCTCGTTTTGGATACTCGATCCAGCTATCACGCTTTCGCAACAAGTAACATTTATTGTCTTTAATTTGTTATCTATTTATATCCAATATTACATCCGTTCTAATGTTGGACTAGATAGACAATGAGTCAATCAATCAATCAATCGGGCGATTGGTACTCTTGTATAGCACTGATACAAAGCCCAATGAAACAAACAAACAAGAGAATTATAATTGGACCGTTGTGGTTAAGATAGTTTCTGCTGGTAAAGAGGTGATGAGACGTGGCGAAAACAGTGAAAAATAATTTATTGGGAGTGTTTGAGAAATTTGTTGAAAAATAAAAAGTATGAAAAAAATAAGTAATTTATTATGAAATATAGTCACTTTTATAGAAAAATAATAATATATTTTAATAACATGTTATTAGGGATGACTTAGAATTGATGAAGAATATGAAGTGAAAAAGTTTTCTCCCATTAAGTTGTTATCATCCCATTAAATTAGTGAAAAGAATGGAGACTTGTGTCATTAACCCAATAAGTTAGTGGAGATGGTGGAGAAATTCGGTGAAAAAATCTCTAATACTCATCCAAAATCTTTATAAATAATGGATTTCCTCTTGAATGAAAAACACACAATAAATTGATTTTATAATTTTATTCTCTCTTCTTGGAGTATTTTATGAGTCCTTCACTTGGTGATTGAAGAAAAATATAGTTAGAATTCACCGGAGTTGTGCTGCAAGTGTTGTGCATATCAACTCATATCCGTTGTATCTTGGGAGACGGACGCTCGTTAATGTTAAAGCATCCAGGAGAGGGCGAATCTATTTTAAGGAAAATCTGAGTTTCACAAGGCTCGGAGTTCTTCGAATCATCTTGTTTCATTCGACGGTAAAAAGTTGAAGTTTATGTAATTCTTACAGAATTTTCCAGTGTCAGATTGTTTATTTACTAGTTTGCAATAAATTGTTAATTTCATTATGTTTAAGAAATTTAACTTGCTTCCATGCCTTAATGCAGTTTCCAAGACTCCGAATTCTCGAAATACTATTAGTACCGAGACCGTGGTTGTGGTTACAAAAACCTGTGAATTACAAGTGTTGCAATGTAGAAAAAGTTAATAAAGTATAGAGAAAATTGGGGTTTTGCTCGCAAAGGTAGCTCAAGTGTTTTTCTTATTTTATTATGGACATATCATTTTATAGTCAAATTTAAATTCAGAAGTGCTTTTAATTGATGAACGGAAAGTTTCTCTTATTCAATGTTGCATTTTTCTAAGTTACTTTTGACGCCCATCATTTATGTTGCTAAAAAAAGAAGCAAAGGTTCTCTTTTCAAGTATCAAAAAATGTGTTTATGCTTAACAAACAAAAGCAACTGCAATTAGTATCTAACTTTCTATACACCACAACAACACTATTAGAAAGCACAAGTTATTGCAGACAACACCGAAATTGGTTAACTACAGCTTTTGCATAAGCATTCAGTTTTAAAATATGAGAAGAGGAAGTAGAATTAACTTCTAAAATGCAATATATATTATTTTAAACGAGTAACTATTTTAGAGAAGTCTGAAACAAATAGGTTATTGTGGTCGGAGAAGACTGAAGAGGGGCCACGAGTCCAATCCAACACATATAAAAAGTTAAGATTGCTTGTTTACTGTCGACATCTCAATCAAGGATGCATTATTTCTACGTGGGTGTTAGACCAGACCAGAGTCATCCTCTCCAGTTAACCACTCAAAATGGGTTTGTACAAAATCTAAAGATAAGAGGGGGATTGCAATGTTTTTGTCTTGTCTAACGTTGTTGCTTGCAAGCCTGGAACTTCACCTTCCCAATAACACTCTTCTAGAGCTGCGCTGCGTGGTTTAAGCGGCCATTTGCAAAAGAGAAAAGGGGGGAAAGGGATTTCTCACCAAGTTATGAGTGGTCTAAACTGCGTTTGATAGATCATGAGTTCGAATACTGATATTGCTTGATCAAAACAATTATTGATTGTATATTCGTGTCTTGTACCGAGTTTATTTCTGAAATCTCAAGACATCCAAAGAGGCACAACTTAGGATTCTATTTTGAACAACTTCTCTCAAGCAATTTCCCTTTATTAATTAATCTCTCTACATTTATAACACTTTAAAAACCAGCTGTATAAGTAATCATTCAATTATTAGATTCGTAATCGAATTGAACAAGGTTCGATTATGATATTTCTTAAAGAAACTGAATTGAATAACAATTTTTTTTTGGTTATTCAGTTATTGGTTAACCGAACATATTAATTAATTAATTTGTTTATTTATTTTTTATCACTAAAAAACTGTAAGTTATTCGGTAATCGAAAATCGACGGATAACCGAATCGATTAAACAAAAAAAATTGGTTGTTTTTAGCAAACAATGTCATTTTAAAAAAAAATCGATTTTCGGTTATCATCAAAACCGATTGATCATAACCGTAACTGAATCGAACAAAGTTCGGTTATGATATTTCATAACCATAACCTAATAGTCAAAAAAATTCGAAAATTCAGTTATTCGGTTTGATTATCCGTCGATTTTTTATTAACGGAATAACCAATGATTTTTTTGCTCACCATAACCACTAGCCACCCAAAATAATGCCGATGAAAGAATGCAACAGATTTTATATTTTCAATGAATACTGTTGGTCAAATAAAACAGAAAAAACGTTTCGAACGTTTTTTCTTCATTTCACATTATAACTATGCATTCGTCAAATAAATAGTGATAAATAGTGTTAAATGAATAGTGAAAACCCTCCTATAAATAGGTTGCGTTATCCACCTATTTTAACACACGAAATTCGTAGAATTCTCATGTGTTGAGAACCTAGAAAGAATTCTCTCGAATTGTTGCCTCACCATCTCCGTAGGAGAGATTGGAGTACGTGATTTATACGGGGATTCTGATAGCCTCACGACTTCAGTTCGTAATATAAATAACCGAAAAACTATGGTTCTAAATACTTTCGAAAAAGGTACGAATATGTTATCGTATTTATTAGATACGTTCTAACCGAATCTAGATATAGATCCACAATGATATCAGGGTCAATTTTTGGATCTGATTATATTCAATTTTTTTATTCGTTAATAATTCGATTTGTTCGATTATTATTAATCCTGTAATTAATCCGATATATTCGTTTCATTTTTTCCGGTAAACTGTCTGAATCGATTTTCATAAATGCAGAAAGAAACCGCCTCCGACCGCCACTTCATCCATCAGATTTTATGCGGGGCGATGCGTGTTCATCATGCACCACCACCCAAAATTGTTTTGCCGGGAAAATGCTCCGGTCGTACGAAAATGACCACGTTTCCCGGTGAGAGCTGGCAAGCGGCGCTATCCCGCGGCTGAATATGAGAAAAAACAAAGAAAACAAAGGCTTACCTCATCATTGGGGCGAAAACACGGCGGCATCGGAAATTGATGGCATAAAATGTTAAAATCGGCCATGGACGGAACCGGGCAAATGAGCGTCAGTACAAAATCGCGAGGCGGAACAACGAAGACAACGGAGAAATTGGAGAAAGACGACGTTGCGTGAATCACACAACCGTTTGAGGTTACGGTGCCGCAGACGACGTCCGCCATAGTCAGGGTTTCGACATTTTGTCGAAACCCTAAAATATTTTGCTTTTATACTCAAATAAATAAATAAAAAAAAACAAGGCAGGTCGGTTGTTTTTTGACCTGCATGATATTTTTTAATTAGGCCGCATTTTTGGGGCGGCCCATATGACAACATATAAAAAAAATGTTTGGGGCGCAAATTTTTTTTGTCGCGGCCCAAACACAATTTTTGGGCGAAATTGTTTATTTATGTGTTAAATAATTTAATAGGCCCAAATCAATTTATGTGTTAAATTGAATTTAAATTATAGTATGCATGATTAGGAATCATTTTATTTGCTAAGTATAATTATTTAATTCTTAGCATACATGATTAGAATTTATTTTAAATATATGTTCTTTAAATTTCAAGCATGTTTATTTGACTAAGTATTATTAAATTAAGCATGTTTATGTGTTACATATATTTTTTTTATTTTAGAATTAGTTTCTAAACAAACAAATAAAAAATATATAACAAACAATTATTAACTATTTGTTAATAATTTATTTTATGGTAATCAAAATAATATTACCATAAAATTCGAATATCAAAAGAAATATGCATTAATCGTGCTCGTGAATAGCTATCTAGGGTTGGTTGTTAAGAATGACCGTTGTGACTCCACCAGAAATTTGAACTCTTCAAGAGGAATGACAGCACTGTATAGGAGTTGGTCTATGATTTGGAACTTAGTGTCCTCATCAACTACCTGAGTGTTTACCGAATCGGTTAAGGATCCAATCTGATCAATTTCAGATTCTTTTGATGGATTCAAAATTCTTCTTTTAACTATGTGTTAAAAGAAAATCAAAATGTTATACGTTAACAGTTAGTTTGAACAATTTTTTTGCTAGAACAAATTAGGTTAAAACTACTCTACAGCAAAGCCCCACTAAATTGTTACAATTATCAATTTGAAGTGTCAATCTGTTTGGCTGTATTTGTTACTATGTATTTTTGCTTGGATTTATTTCAATACGTGAAAGTTAAATTTTCCCAGAAATTTATGGTTATGTAGAACGTGATGATTATGAGCTTAGCAAACTTTTTGAGCGTAATACATAATAAACATTTCTTACCGAAAATCTAATTTTAAAATTATGCCTAATATACTTATTAAAATATACTTATAGGAATGGCACCTCCAAGCATGATAACCGAGCTCTCATCCAGTGATAAGTCCACTGGATTAAACTATGGCATTTGGTCCATGAAGATTCAGGATCTGCTGCACGAAAAAGATGTCCTTGAACACATTACCATGGAAGAACCTGCAAAAACTTAAACAACCTATGCAGCATGGGCCAAGAAGGATCGTAGTGCCCGCTATAATATGTTGTATTGCATGCACGACGATCTTATTGGCACGTATGATGTGATGCCCACGGATAATGCCATCTGGGACAAACTCAAAGAGGTATACGTCCAAACTTTAGCTACAAGACTTCGTACCATGCACCTGAATTGGCTTCAGTACAAAATCGATTCTAGTCGACCTGTACTAGAACACTTATGTATTATGAGTTTAATGCTGTGTGATCTCAAGGCTGCTGGGATCCAAAATTTTGAGTTCAAACAGGTGAACAACATGATTCGTTCACTACCTGATGAAAGGGGGGCACAATCGGTGGACCCCTTTCAAAACTTTGATGTCTCACGATGTGAAAATCAAAACATTCACTGATATAGCTAAGCACCTCGATCTTGAGGATGAAACCTTGCGTGCTTCTACATCCTCTGCCAAAGTTTTTGCAACTCACGGGGGAAACTCTAAGAGGAACAAAAGGTTTGGCAAGCCAGCTAAAAAGGCTCAAAAACCCTCCTACGAAGGAAAATTAATAAATAACCTCCCCGGGCAAATGGCCAAAAGAATATGGCACGTTTGAAGTGCTATAATTGTGGAAAGAAATGTCATTTCTCTCGGGATTGTTCCGAATCGAAAAAGGTATCTAACTCTCCAAATAATCCAAAAGTATATGTTTGCTCCCATGCATTAGTTGTTGACACTTTTCCTAAATGATTTGTTGATTGAGGAGCGAGCTAGCACATAGTGAATGATCATGTTGGATTCATTGAGTTTCATCGTTGTGGCACTGGAACCCGAAGCGTTACTATGGGCAACAACAGTGAAGAAGATGTTACCTGTATTGGCACCTACAAGCTACAGTTTCGTAGCGGGAACACACATTTGTTGCACGATGCTGTTTATGTACCAGAAGTTAGATATTATTTGATTTTTGTCGTTTCATTAGTACAATTGGGTTTTTCATTTAAGTTCCACCGAAGTATAAACATGGTTTTTGCATCCTTGATTTGGATGATATTTATAATAATTCATCCATTGCCTTAATTTCTAACGTAAATACAACTTCTAAATTTGTTAAATGGCATGAGGGTGAAAACACACCATGGGGCTTCTCATTTCATCACCTTCATAGACTACTACTCGCGTTTCAGACACGTGTATCTGTTGTCTTATCGCCACGAAGCACTTGATGTGGTCAAGTGCTATGTAGCAGAAGTAGAGACCCAGTTGGATCGAAAAGTTAAAATTTTGCTAACTGACCGCGGTCGTGAATACCTTCCTAATATGTTCAATAGGTATTGTGATGAAAAGAGTAAGGCAACTTACCATTCCTTATACCCCGTAGCAAAACAGTGTTAAGGAACTTAGGATTCGCACCCTGCTTGATATGGTTAGGTGTATAATGACGCCAAACAACCTATCCATTAACTTTTGGAGATATGCATTGCTCACGGCAACATACATCCTCAATCGAGTACCAATCAAGAGTGTGCCCACCACTCCACATGAGTTATGGAAATGAAGGAAGCCAATCTTGGATCATATGCGACCATGGGGTTCGATGGGCTATGTGCACAACCAAACTCATCAGTATGATAAACTTGGTCCAAGAGCAACCAAGAGGGTATTTATTTGATACCCCAAACATTTAAAAGGATATGTGATGTTCGGCGAATACCCGAATGGGGGCATGACTTAAATTGACAGTCGCAATGTCGAATTTCTAGAGGATCAGTTCCCAACTATCGGCAAAATCAAACAGGACGGTCAATTGTATGAGTTGCAACAAGACTAGTCACTATCTCTCAATGTGGAGGATAGTATGTTTCACAAAATCACCCTGAATAGTGAAATCCCACCTATTCAAGTTGGGAACTTGCCAAATGAGGATTAACATAAAAGAGAGATAAGTCCTCAACATTTCTTGTCAAGGAACGAGATCAGTTCTCAAAAGTTAGGCCATGACGATGTGACTATTAGCCCCATAAGTCCTAGGGTTAGTAGGAGCGGCTCTTCTCACACCGTCAGTCCCAAAAAGCCAAAGAGCCAGTGGGAGTCAACCCCCGACAAGGAAAATAGAAGATCATGTTATCCGAAAGAGTGAACGTGGAAGAATTCCTCAACGATATTTTAAATCAAGGAAAACAAATTCTTTTGCGCTCCTTTTGGAAATAGAAGATCCCACCTCTTATAGAGAAAAATGGCTAAGTGCCATGAGAGATGAAAACAGATGAGGTTTGGGAACTTGTTGATTTGCCACATCGTCGAAAATCGATTGGACGCAAGTGAGTATTCAAGGTTAATCGTGGTGCGTGTGTATCAATTGACAAGTTCGAAACCCGACTCATGGTGAAAGATTTTACCCCAATCGAGAGTATAGACTATTAAGAGATATTTTATCCTGTGGTAAGAATTGCGTCTATTCGCCTACTTCTGGCTCTGGTTGCCCATTTGGATCTCGAGCTATTCCAAATGGACGTAAAAATTATTTTCCTGAATGAAACATTTGAAGAAGTGATCTATATGGATCAACCTGATGGGTTCATCTCAGTAGGACAAGATGACAAGGTATGTCGTCTTAAAAGATCTATATAT
>JAOWBN010206002.1:0-14334 GCA_028565015.1 Pinguicula moranensis | reverse complement strand
AACTGTTAATTCTTTTAATTTTGTGTAATAGTACGAAAATCCCCCTTCCATCTCCTCTTCATGTGCATCCATTCACCTTCCGCCTCAATCTCATCTTGGGCTGTGGGTGGGAGCAAACACAAAATTTTGCACTAAAACGTGCCACAATGAACTGTTGGAAAAACATGTTTGGGATAAACCATATTTTTATTAAGATGGAGCATCTCTTAGTGAACGGATACGAATATTCAAACGGTTGCTTCCAATTTTTTTTATCTAGTCTCAAGTTGTATTGTAATTTTTGTGCACAACTATTCGTAATTTGTATTCTATTTTGTTAATACGATTACATGATAAAATAAAAAGTAACTTTACCCAATATATTTCTAATTGAGTTGGGGTTTGGGGGGTCAGATGTACACAGCCTTACCCTTGTAATTATACAAAGAGACTATTTTTGGTTTGCGATTCAGGTGGGTATCGATCACTGGATCTCATGGTTACGAGGGCATGGTTACTTGATAGAGCTATTATTATATGGGATGATCATGCATTATTGCTTTTATGTTGGATGATTTATTCTTAGCTATTTAGTTATTTTATTTTATTTACTAATGTGGTGACTTGATATTAATAATGGACAACATGTCCGGGAAAATAAAACTACAGTAAACCAGGTATAAGTTGATAAGGTCTGGACAATAAATTTGTTATTTTATAAAAATATTATCTCATCGATAAATTAATAATTTCTTAGTTTATGTATTAACTAATAAACCACTCGGTCAATTTTCTACATGGTAACTTTTATAGATGTTCATCGTATGAAGCCCAAATCAACCACTAGTTTAATATTCTATATAATGGAGGCAAATTCTATCACTAATCCGACAGCTGATTGGTTTGGCAAATATAGAAAAAAAGCTGGGAGATGAGGCAAATACCCATTTTTGGAAAGATAAATGGGTTGTTAGTTATAAAGTATGCGAATTGTACATATTTTTATTGTTTCATGTTATGGATTTATGTAACCATTTATATCTTATATATATATATATAAGAATTTGGCATTGCAAAAAAAAATGCACTAGACAACATAAATGCTCATTAAAGCACTGTTTTGCGCAACCTTCTTAAAATTATAATCCAATATCAGCACCTTTTTTCAAAAAATAACTCTTCATTTTTTCAAAAAAAGTTCTTATAATCCAATTATAACCATAAGAGGGTCTGCGCAAAGCACCCCCTTAATAGTGGTTGTGTTGACGTGAGAATTAATATTTGTTGAATTGGAGGGCAATTTAGCAAAAAAACAAAAATTAAAAAAATGAGGCAGAAAACCCGTATACAATCCTTGATTACCAAACCGGATTAATTAAGAAATATAATCTCCTAAGCCACTACCAAATGAAGATAAGTATTTTGATTCTACTTTATTCCCCAAAGTTATTCATAACGAGAAAGAACTAAACTTCAGCTACCAATCGCAACTTAACTATTATTATTTGAGAAAACTTGTTTCACATAACAAGCCTATTCAACTGCCTATAACTATTATTATTTGAGAAAACTTGTTTCACAGAACATGCCTATTCAACTGCTTATTTTTTTTTTTTGGTAATTATATTCAACTGCTTATTAATTATTAGAAAATCTCATGATTTCGCCAACTGTGAATTGTGAAACCCGCAGAGGCGCTCCACCCATCTCCTTCCCCCAAATCCCTCTCTCCTCAAACCGAATTGAAGGTGCAGTGCAGGCCCTCCCCCCTTCTCCAAGAAATCATCAAATTCAAATCCCAACATTTTTCTTTTCACATGAATTCATAAATATCGAAATGGGTCCATCTCAATCTCTAATCTCCTTCCTCGTTACGCTCCTTTTCTCCACTCTCGCCTCCTCCACCGACTACTCTGCCCTGGTTTTCAAAGGTTGCGCAGATCAGAGCTTCCAGGACCCAAACGGGATATACAAGCTAACACTGAGATCTATAATCGATTCCTTAATCTCACAATCTTCCTCCACCAAGTTCTACAAAACCACGGCAGGCCGCGGATCGTCGTCCGCCATTGACGGGCTCTTCCAATGCAGAGGCGATCTCTCCAACGCCGACTGCAACAGCTGCGTCAGCAAACTCCCGAGCTTGGCCCAGAAGCTCTGCGGGCAAGCGATTGCCGCGAGGGTTCAGCTCACGGGGTGTTATCTGAGGTACGAGGTCTCTGGGTTCAAACAGGCCGGCGGGACTGAGTTGCTGTACAAGGTTTGCGGTTCCAATCGGGCGAGTGGGGATGGGTTCGAGGAGAGGTTGAACTCGGCCTTAGGGGAGATTATGAAAGGCGTGGGAAGTGGGAACGCTGGGTTTTACGCCGGTGAGTATGAGTCGGTGTATGTTCTGGGGCAGTGCCAAGGCGATTTAAGCGGCGGCGACTGTGTGAGCTGTGTGAAAAATGCGATTGACAGAGCAGATTCTGACTGTAACAGCTCCATTTCTGCTCAGATTTATCTTCAAGCTTGCTATATCAGCTA
This sequence comes from Pinguicula moranensis, assembly GCA_028565015.1. Lineage (NCBI taxonomy): Eukaryota > Viridiplantae > Streptophyta > Magnoliopsida > Lamiales > Lentibulariaceae > Pinguicula > Pinguicula moranensis. Next base: position 11,829 of record JAOWBN010206002.1, on the reverse strand, counting down.
TACTTATTACCCCAGTGGTGTTCCCGCTCATCAGCAATCTTTTTCACCATCAGGTAACAAACAAAAACAGTGGAAACTCTAAGAATCCCCAAATACTTTGCTTGCATCCCAGTTTTTTGAAGTTGTTTTATTCATCCGTTTTAGGGACAGGTAGAAATACACAGAAAACAGTTGCTCTTGTGCTTGGTGGGCTTGTGGGTGTGGGGCTGGTGATGTCATGCTTGTTGTTCACAAGATCAGCCTTCAACAAGAAGACTAATGCTTACAAATTCACTGGTTAAAGAGATTTTTAGGTCAGTCAATCATTTCTCCCTTTTTAACATTCTTAGCTATCTGTGAAGTTTAACCATAGGTTCAAACTCTCTATTGCAGATCGGATGGTTTTCTTCTATTTTGGCGGAAATTTTGAAGTGGGTTTAGAACTTAGATCGAAAGTGGCGATAGTAAAGAGAAAGATTACAGTGATGGTGTGGGTGTAAATGGGGAACAAAGGAAGATTTGCTTCACTTTTGTAAAGTTTTCTTCCATTACAAGTTTTGGTTACTGGTTGTGGTTGGTGACTTGGTTCTTCTTTTGTTTTGAGAGAGGTCGATTTTCAGAGGAAAGCTGGTAGGTTGAAATTGGGTTCTTATTAAAGTGATGACAGTGTGTATTTTGCTTTTACTAAAGTAGATGAAGGTTACTTTAAAACATGAAAAAGCGGCTAAGTTTTTGTCTCTTCGTACCACCAAATTAAAGGGAGAGGAAATCACAAGTAGCAGCTCCTTTTTCAAGATTTGACTTCAAATGCCATCAAATTTCATTTTGGGATAATGCAAACTTTTAGCCCTTGAACTTGACTTCTGCTATATCTTGCCTCCCAAAGTTGCTTGCTTGCTAAGGGGCGAAGACTAGTGTAGATCGCTATCGAGGGCCAGAGTCACAAACTAGGAGGGGGCAAAAACACTAAATTAAAAAAAAAAAAAACTATACTAAAAATTAAAAAAAAAAGGGTGGGGGGTGAGGTGGGGGCCACCGCCATTGCTTAAATGGAAGTTTATGAATGGTAAGAAAGTTTAGCAAGAACACTTAAATTTAAGAAGGCTATGGCGAAAGGGAAAACAAAAAAACGCTCTCCACGAACGGAAGGTGAACTGGTTCTTGGTGACGGTTAGTGGGCACCTGGATTTGATCTAGGCAGTGAGACGGTTGTTTGGTGTGTTCCAGACAGTTGATGGAGGTGACAGTTCGGCTGCAGGCATGGGTAGGCGAGGAGTCACGGTGACAAGATGGGTTTGTTGATGTTCTAGGTGATAGCGGGAGGCCAGTCCAGGAGGCAATGACATTTGAGGGGCTTGGTGTGGATGGCCAAGGGCAGTCCGGGAGAAAGATGCACGATGTGTTGGGCGTTGCGAGTGGGAGTGGGACTGCTTGGTGGTTACCCTGTACGTTTCCTGCGAGTAACTCTAGGCAGTGAGACGGTGGACGAGAGACGGTTGTTTGGTGTGTTCCAGACGGTTGACAACTGTTTGGTGTGTTCCAGACGGTTGACGGAGGTGACATTCGGCTGCAGGCGTGGGTAGGCGAGGAGTCACGATGACAGATAAGTTTGTTAATGTTCTAGGTGATAGCAGGAGGCCAGTCCAGGAGGCAACGACATTTGAGGGGCTTGGTGTGGATGGCCAAGGGATGTCCGGGAGAAAGATACACGATTTGTTTGGCATTGCGAGTGAGAGTGGGACTGCTCGGTGGTTGCCCCGCATGTTTCCTGTGAGTACCTCGTCCGCGGGGGCGCCAGTGGGATTGGGTACAGACTGTGAAGGCGATGTGGCGGTAGACGACCGTGTGATAGAAGGGGAGGATCCGAAGGGGGACGACGGTTGGGAGGTGCAAGGGGCTTGGCAGATGGGAAGGCGCCGATTGATGGGGTGACGCAAATGTTGCCACAGCCTCGTCCGTCGTTGCCTAACCGTATTAAACGCCTTGATCTGATTCGTTCTATGTGATGAATTTTCCAACTGCAACTTCTGAAGTTGATCTACATCGTGTGTCATGGCGTATGGCGTGATTCGTGATGTTTTCATACCCAGAAATCAAGAGTTGTCCTCTCGCCGTTTTGGATTTGTGTGGTTTGCTCTAGTCCTTGATGTCATTGTTTGGAAAATCGATTGAATGGCCTATGAATCGGTGCTTACAAGGTTGTGGTAAGGAGAGTTAAACAGAAATTGCATCAACGTCCGGTCCAAGAGGCGACGACTGGGAAGACTATAGTTGAAAGTCAGGTTGGTGAAAGGGGAAGTACGGCGGTGGGCGTAACAAACCAAAAAGTTATGCAGTTTGTGGCGAATCCAATGGAGGTGGAATGGTTTAATTTTTTTGTTCTTGGAAGCCTTTTTGGCGGGATAGATGTGAATCGAGTCATGATAAAGTTATAGGACAATGGCTTGGGGGACGGGAAGGTGATTCGGGTGGAGAGGTGCTAATATCATATCCCTCGGAAGAGCTAAAAATTGATTGGAATCAGAGGTGGTTTGGAGAACAAGATCGGGATAACGAGGTGCGTCCGTGGAGGAAGGATAGCCCAGAAGGTTTGGTTGCAAGTTCAAGATACTCCACTGCATTGCTGGTACTCGGATTTTTTCAAGGACTTGGCATCCAATTTCGGCAAATTCGTTCGTCTAGATTATAACACGGCGGAATGGAACATGATGCATCATGCTAGAATGCTAGTGCAAGTATCACAGTTGAGTTACATTGATGAATGTGTGATGATAGAGTTGGCTACCGAATGGTTTTCGTTTTCGATTGTAGAGGAGAGGTACCGTGGAAGGGGTTTGGAGACCGTACCATGGAAGGTAGCCAATCATGATGGGGTTTTTGGACAGAGGAATGTGTTGAATATGGAGGAGCTCCCACAGATACAGAGGATGGAGAACAGTCAGACATCTCGGGAGGAGGGGCAATTGTGCTAGGTTGCGGGGTTGCAAAGTGGAGATGATGTGAATCCAGGAATTGAGTCATGTTGTGCTTGGGTTACAAGGGGATGTTGTGGTGGGTCATATGGAGTTTGCGGAAGAAGGTTGTGTGGATGTTGGTCGAGTAACTGATGAGGTTTTTGTAGTACATTCGGTGATGGTGGAGCAAGAGATGGTCATTCTGTCGGAGTTGAGGGAGGTACAATCTAGTCCTGATCCGTTTGGTCTGAATCCCTTTATTTATAAGAAGAAGAAATCGTCTAGAAAAAATAAGTAATCGAGTTCAAAACGACGAAGGCGCAGGCACATCCATACATGGCTCCGTATGGGAGGTGGAGTAGGCTAACGGTGCTTCGATACTTGATGATAACAAGGAGCGGTCGGCTGAACCCAACCGAGTGTTGGGTGATTCAGTGGTTGGCCTGGGAGAGAATATTGGTGGTTCGGTCAAGGGGCAGGGTTTTAGGGTTTAGAGTGTTGGGTGGTGACGGAGGTTGCATTTATTTGGAGCCTTGGCAAAAACATTGGTGTACATAGTGACCACTCGGATGATCTAATGAAGGCTAGATTGATTGCGATGGAAAAGAGGGATATTGCGATTGACCCGCAACTTTTCGAAGTGCTCGGGACTACAAAAGTTTCTTTATGAAGATTACATCCATCAATGTTAGAGAGTTGGGGGTACCGGGACAAACAGACGAGGTGAGAAAGCTAATGCTTTGAATTCTATGGATTTGTTGTGTATGCGGAGACAAAGAAATTGTGGATCGTTTCTAGGTTAATCAAGTGTGGGGTCATTCGGATTTTGCGTGGGCAAATAGTCCATCCTAGGGAACGTTGGGGGGTCTGATCTTGATTTGGTCAGAATCCTCTTTTGTGGCAGAGAACGTTACAATATTTCCTTAGCTATTAATTGTTGAAGGAACGTGGTGGGCAAATTAGGCAAAAGTAATGATAATGAATGTATATGCGCTGAGAGGAGGTTCTGATGTGAAGAAAATATCATGGCAACAGATCTTAGGTATCTTAGGTGGGGAGGGCGATAAGGCTGTATGCATGATGGGTGATTTCAATACGGTCCAAACGACTGATGAACGCATGAATTTTAGTGGTGCTCCGACAACTGATATTAGAGAGAGGCATATGGGCGGTCCAGGTTATTGAATCCTGATCGAACAATTTTTTAAATGGTCCAAACCCGTATCCACCCATTTTGCATAAGCCCGAAATCATATCCGCCTGTTTTTAAGCGGGCAAGTACGGTTTAAAAACCGTTTTCACTTTTTTTTAGAAAAATAATGAATTAAACTGTTTAAACCCATTTAAACCGGATGAACCCGTTTAAATCGGTTGAAGCCGATCAAACTGGTTGAACCATTTAAACCGTTTAAACAATTTTAATCCGTTTAACCCGTTCAAATATTTATATAAATTTATATCCATTTATATAAATATATATTAGTTTAACTTGTTTAAACCGTACGTTCCAAATGAATGAAATTAACCCATTTCAATAAAACTCTAAATTCTAAATTATAACTTAAGGTTTATAAATTTTAGGGTTTAGTTTAAGATTTAGGTCTTAACACCTAAACTTTAAAAACCCTAAGGTCTAAGCTAAACCCTAAAATTTATAAACTTATATGAACTTATATGTTTAATGTGTGAACCATAAAGTATAAATTATATTCAGTTTGTACCCAAAGTTTATATATACTCTAAGTTTATAAGTTACAAAGTTTGGAGCGTGTCATGCTTATAGATATATACAAACTTATAAACTTGGTATATATTTATAAACTTAGGATATATATAAGTTACGTGCTATATATATATAAGTTCAAAGTTATAAGTTATACCCTAATTTATAGTTCATACCCTAGCCCCTAAGTTAATAAGTTTATATATTTATAATTATAAAATTTATAAGTTATATTATTAAGTTACAAAGTTATAAGTTTATATAAACTTAGGGTATGAAATATAAATTACAAGTTTATATAAACTTATAAACATAATTTATGAACTATAAAGTATAAACTTATAAATATTTATGAACTTATAAAATTAGCTTAAAATATGAATATGAATGATAAATTATAACTATATAGTTATAAGTTTATATTCTTATAATTCTAAATGTTGTAGGTTTAAACTCAGAATAATATATGCCACCTGTATAATTTGAAAGAAAAATATATACAAAAACGTTTAATGAAAAAAACAAAAAAATAATATTGTTTAAACGGGCCCCGCACAGATCAAAATTTGATAAATTGTATCCGCTCATTTTACTAAACGGTTTAGCCCGGACCACCCGTTTTACAGTCCTAAACCACCTAAAACTTACCATTTTTAAACGGGTGGGCATGAAAATGGTGCTGACCGAAATAAATGATTCAGACCCATTTAACCTGAATCGAATGTCTCTCTCTAATATAGTCTTCATTGGGAATCAAGAAAATAATCTTCATGATTGCTTTGTATATGGCGTATTTGGCATTAGCGTTACAAAACTAGGAATCGTTGGGCTACAGCGCGGCCCAATATATGAGTTAAATAAAATGTAGCACCAAATGAATGCCTCATCTCTGAGCCTGAAGATTATTTTTTTTATCAGTAAAATTATTTTTTATTAAATTAAGGTCAAAGCCTAAAAATGAATAGATCTAGTGTTCAAGTGCCTATGTAAACTGAATACATAATTGCGAGTTTTGGAGCCAATCTACTAGCCCCAACCCCGTTCCTATTTTATTATATATAGTAACCCATATCTAGGTGGAAACTTTTGTGTGTTCCAGGATTGAGACTGTGCACAGTGTTTTGCTTTTAAATATATAATTATTCCTTGCTTTCCAGATGCCCCAAACTAGCTGTGTTGTGGGCCTGAAGATTGAATTGTTATGTCCGCTAAGTGCATAGTATTTCGGTAATGGAACAACAGAAAGTCCACTTATCTTGGATTTGATTTTTAAATAATAAAAAATATCCCATTTAGGGATGTCCAACGGTCTTACCGATAGCGGTAAGCCCCTCACCGCTTCCGCTTCCGCTAAGTTAACAGACTTTAAAATTCCATCCACTTCCGCTTCCGTTACTTTCGCTAAGATAGCGGTAACGATAGCGGAATCCGCTAATTCCGCTAATAAATAAATGCTTAGTAGACTATGGATGATTTATTTTTTTGACAGCTTATCAAATTCCAAGAATCTTTTATAACTTTTTCAGCAAATTAAACTCGTACATCCAATGAATCAAAGATATAAATTTCCTGCTAAAACAAGTAGTAGAAACACGAGTTATAAAAAGAATTAAAATAGTGGATAATACACAAGAATATTAATAAGAGACTGCTGATAACATGTAGGAACTAAGAAAATAACAGATTTTTTGAAACAACCACCTGTAACAGACAATCGTAAATTAATCAACAGTTTTCAACAGTTCAATTATCCATTCCATTTGTTGATATCAACGCAAAACAATTAAAGTCCAACAACATAATTTTAGCAAGTTTCAACAACAAAACAAACTAGCAACCTATTTTCTATTCTAGGTCCAGGATGAATATCAAATTATAATTCGTGACATGAGTTCCTGTGGAACCCGATTCAACTCTGCAAAGTCAAAGGCACAAATTGAAGTAAAGTAAAAGTAAAACATATGAAAAATAAAGTTAAAACTTCGGGGAATGAAAGTAATAAACATATATCAAGATCAAGTATAAGTTTGTGTCTTCTATGACATCCACATCCTATATTGGGTCTACGTCAATTAGTCAATTTATTTTTTTATTTTTATTTTTATTTTTTTTGAAGTTAAATAATAACGGTACTAGGGGAATTAGCGGAACACCGCTATTTCTACCGATATCGCTTTCGCTAATATAACAGAATGCATTTTATTCATTGCTTCCGCTATTCCGCTTCCGGCTGGACACCCCTAGGTTGTGGTTACTATCTTCATTTCGTATAAGCATTTCTATGAAAATATATATAAAAATTTAGGTGAAAGTCATGCTTGCAACTTGAGTTTGACTAGTGCATATTTGGCATACCCAAACACTTAGTTATGGCTAGGGAATACATTCTTCATGTCGATAGTGCATTGCTGCTCAGGAAGATCTGGTCTTAATTTTGCAGGAGGGATTTTCTGGGCTCTAGAGAGGAACAAATGTTGGATTAGTTGTCGCTGTGCCCACAGTGATTTTTTTGTTTCTTCCTACTGCTTAGACAAATGATTAGCTTTTGCTTTGCCAACTTTACTATATCATTTTCTCCTTCTCATAATATTTTTACTGATAGGCTGGTATCTATTTGCCTTTCTATGACATATTCTGTGGCCGATTAGAGGACTTTACATCAAGGAACGCCCCAACACTGACACCATTTTCACCTTGAGTGGCTGGTGCACTGTCACTCACATTAGCTTGCACGAGTTGCTATCCTATTGATCTTGCTAGGACACGTATGCAGGTAATTTGGTAGATCATATGCATTAGTGTATGCTCTTGATTGTTGTATCAGAACTTAAAACTTAGTTGTCCGCCGCTGCAGGCTAGGGTACTGTCGGAATCACCTCGTCTTCCCCGACACACTGGGTTAAGCCATTTGTTGAAAGTTGGCCTGAATTCGGTGGGATCTCCATTTTTTTGCCGTGAGTTTCTGTCATTCCGAGCGACTTTCGCCGCCGTCCGATGTCTTCTGCTCCAGCGAGTACCACCATTGGACTCGTGCCGTCGAGCCCATCCCGGGGAGCCTATCCACACGATGCCCCTGTCGTCACCGCAAAAAAAAACAGTGGGTAGAGTTTGCTTCCCTCTGCGCACTCGTACTATTGGTTCGCTGATATAAGTTGTGGATTGATGTTTTTTTCGTGGTTTTGGGGTGTTCGTGAATTGTGTTTTGGAGATGGAATGGGTAGTCTGGCCTAACCGAAGCACCACTCCGATTATGAAGATGCAGGTAGTGTGTTTGTGTGGTGTGTGAAGAATTGAAGTTTTTTGTTTTAGGGATTATTGATTGTGGTTGTGATTGGAGTTGATTGCAATAACGAAATGAAATGTTAGGAGAAAACAGGAATTGAGGCACTGAGTTCGCTCAATCCTGCGATCCTGAGGATTTTGATTGGTTTGGTTCAGGGCATGGGTACATCTTTTTATGTTGGGAACCTAAACTCGATCTTCCACCTATCGACTTGAAACTTGATGGTTAGACGACCTATTATAACTGGGCACTACGGATCGAGAGGACTTTAGAAAGTAATGAATTACATAGTTTTCTGTAAGAGAAAGAGTGCATTGATGCTGCAAAAACTGCTAAGTGGAAGGCCAAGCATGCCCTTTTATGTGTATGGTTATTGAAATCGATGACTCCTCAAATGTCCTCCTCAGTGTAGAATCTCAATTTTGTAAGTGACATGTGGACACGGTTGAAGGAAGATTTTTCTGGAACGGAGAATCAGTTAGAAAGTTTCAGATTCGATTGGAGATGGATGCAGGGACACAGAGGGGCACAACTATGTAGGATTACTATTTGCCTGAGACGATTATTGGCATCTTTGGAGCACTTCCATCCTCTGGCAGGCTATTCTCCAGGCTGCCCCAGTCGGAAGGTTCGGGAAGAAAAAGACTATAAAATAATTGAAAGATGTGGACCCGATTAATCATACACGGAGATCGATCTTACTAGCCCAACAGACTATTCCCTAACTGAGTGAGGCCATTGCTGCGATATTATAGGAGGAGACACAACTTCAGTTACACGAGACGAAGCCCGTCGTAGGATCGAGGGCTAAAACTTTAGTCACTGCAGGTCGTCCCCCGAACGAGACTCGCAGTTGTTATCAGTGTAGTGAGACTAAACACCTGGTGGAGGCTTGTCCCCACGAGATTTTGGATGGAGATGACGTGGAAAAAAAGGTCGTGTTCGTGGAGTTCGGAGAGGTAGAGTTAGAGGAGGTGGACGTAGAGGCTATGGTACCCACCTAACTGTGGATACTGAGTAGGATGAGCTTAGAGGAACAGGAGACTATCATCCCATTACGTCAGATGTGTCTGGTAATGTTGCTCATGTCGCTCTACACTCAGTCAACTATGCAAGGTACGTATGATTCCCTTGCACTTGCATCATTTCTTATTGTTGGCTCCCCATATTGGATTTGTGACTATGGGACATCCACACACGTGACGAGATCTTCTAGGGAGTTCAGTACCTATACTTCCATAGATGTCCTGTCTAGTGTTAAGACTGTAGATGGTACTGATCGACCAGTGGTTGGAAAGGGTACAGTGCATTGCACTATCCAAAGTTTTGCATGTCCCTTCCTTTTCGGTTAACCTTCTCTCCATCAATGCTATTATTCTTCAGTTAAACTATCATGTTGTTTTTTATATTCCACAGGTGATCTTTGAGGAGAAGGGGTTAGGCTGGGTTCTCAAAATACTAGGGATGAGCAGTTCTGATAGCAACTTATTTAATAAATCGATTGCCCACCCGAGTGTTGAAGTGAAAATCTTCATTTCAGGTACTGACTAGCACGATAAGAGATGTGTTGGAGTTGCGGACATTTGGTTGTGTGTGCTTTGTAAAGGATAACCGGCTTGGAGTTGATAAGTTGGATCCACGAGCCGTTAAGTGTCTTTGTGAGATATTCAAGCACTCAGAAGGGTTATGTTTGTTGGGTTCCGATCGAGTGACACCCGTTTGTAAGTATGAACGTTATGTTTCATGAGTTTGAGCCTTACTTCTCACCCCGGAGGAAACCCCACCATTTGATGCCTCAGTATGGTGGCGAGAGGGGGAGAGGGGGAGTGTATGGTGTGAGGGGGGAGAGTGACATGAGAGGTGAGCCATAAACAGTGACTGTAGGGGATGTCTGGCGTGAGGGAAAGAGCGGCATGAGAGGTGATCCACATAAAATGTCTGTAGGAGCGATTCCATGTCATTGCCCAATTCGAGACATAGATGGTGGTGAGAAGATGAGTCTGAATGATATTGACACTTCGGAGCTGCATTACAGATACCACATGAGAGATGAGTCACAAGTTGTTGTCCCATGTCCCGATGCTCAGTCGGCCCTAATTCCGGAGAAACCTACACCATCCACTACAGATCACTCAGCTCCCATAGGTGACATTATTCCTTTCCATGCTTCTACTTTTCCCTTATCGGTATAGCGAACCACCCGTGTCAATGCTGGTGTTCCACCTGAGCGATCTGGATTCTTCCATGATATTGCCCATCACATGTCTTACTCTCACATATCATCTAGCCTCGAGGTTTTTATTGCTTCTTTGTATAATGTCTTTGTGCATAAATGTTGGCAGATTGTAAAGGATGATCCAAAGTAGAGAGTTGCAATGATAGAAGAGTTGTGGGCCCTTGTGAAGAACCTAGGAGTTCATATCACTGCCACCTGAAGAAGATTGTTGGATGCAAAGTGTTTACTGTGAAGCAGAATCCAAAGGGAGCAGTGGAGCGATACAGAGCTCGACTGGTAGCAAAGGATTATAGCCAAAGCTTTACCATTGATTATGATAAGACCTTTGCACCAGTCACCAAGATGAATACTATCGAAACCCGGGTCTCCATAATAGCAAACAAAGAATAAATATGTATCAGCTCAATGTGAAGAATGCGTTACTCCGTGGTGATCTAATCGAGGTGTACATGGACATCCCTCCAAGATTTGACACTGCTCAAACAACTGAAAAAGTTTGTAAGCTCACGAAGTTTTTATATGGTCTGAAGAAAGCCCCAAAAGCATGGTTCAATTAATTCATGAGGGCTATGGAAGGCATGGGATATTATCAGATCAATGTCGACCATACTGTTTTCCTGAGGTACACAAGAGGTCATACCATGATGCTGACAGTATATGTGAATGACATGATTATCACAGATGATTATGGGAGTAAGATAGCGGAGTTGAAGGTAAGAGTGAGCATGGAATTTGAAGTGAAAGACTTGGAACATATGAGCTACTTCATTGGGATAGAGGTAGTTCGAGGGCCCGATGGGATAATCTTATCCATGATGAAGTATGCCCTAGATTTGCTTAAAGAGCGGCTGCAAACTTGCCAAAGTATCGATTGAGCAGAAAGTGATTCTGAGTACTAATGCTGGTGAGGTAGTTGACAGCGAATGACACCAGATATTGGTGGGACGGATGATTTACCTGAGCCATACCCGACCTGACATCTCGTTTACTGTGTGTGTGATAAGCAGGTATATGCATGACATAGAAAATGTCACATGGATGCAATGTACTAGATATTGAGATACTTTAAGAGTGCATCTGAGTATTGAGGGATAATGTGATTTAAATTGGGCTAGATGTGCGGATGATAGGAAATCCACATCTGAAAATTGTATATTTGTAGAAGGCAATTTAGTCTTCTGGAAAAGAAAGAAATAGTCAGTTGTTGCCCATTCTACATCCGCAGAGTATAAAGTCATGGTCCTGAGTGTTACTGAGATGATGTGGTTAAGGTCATTGATGATAGAGTTGAAGATGGATGAGGGTACGCAACTGCAGTTGTTGTGTGATAACATGTCAGCTATCAACTTTGTCCATAATCCAGTTCAATATGATATAATCAAGCATGTGGAGATTGACATGTTCTTCATCAAAGAAAAGCTGACCAGTGGACTCCTAGAGCTGAGACATGTGACTTACCAAGGAACAAACTGTTGATTGTCTCACCAAGGATCTTAGGGCAATAGATATTGATAGACTTTGTAACAAGATGGGCTTAATCGTTGTTTTTCGCCCATCTTGAGGGGGAGTGTTGGATTTTATATTTGTAATAAGCTTGGCCCAAGTAGAATAGTATATAAACTCTAAGGTAGCGTTTGGTAGCGGGTTTGTGGAT